>JADBJO010004299.1:0-22500 GCA_016801955.1 Conus betulinus | reverse complement strand
AAGTCATTACTATAATGATGGAAGAATTGTTACCCTGCACTTGTTTTCCCCCACTACTTTATTGTTCAGCATTATATATATATATATATATATATATATATATATATATATATATATATTACCAACTTCCGCGAGAGCTGCAAGTTTAGTAAAGTCTAATAGCATGATAGCTCTGCGTGCCTCACCTTTGTAAGGACCTGTTTTAATTTCTTATCGACGCGACCTTAGTGGCAGAGGTTAAGTTCGTGTTTAAAAAAAAAAAAAAAAAAAAAAAAAAAAAAAACACTTCTGTAGACTGGCTGGCTCCGCTTCATCACGATGTGTTGCTCCCTATTGCAGACTGTTGGTACCTTGGATAAGCCTGGGTAGGGTTGTGGACAGGGCAGACATAATGAAGAACGCGTTGCAACGCCTCTTTGAGCGCAAGGAAGATGAAACGGAAAGAGAACCAGTGCTGATGATGGTGGTGTGGCGCTAGTGCTGCTGCTGCTAATCCTACAACTCTCTGCCACGACTATAACCCATAAAAAAGAGTTTAAGGTGGGGGAGGAAGGAGGGAGGTGTGTCAACATTAATGATATATAAAGATCTGTGGAACCGGTTGCGAACTGATGTTCGCAGGTGGACGGCGAAGAGACCAATGAGAAGTGTGGACTGTCTGCAAGTGCACGCGCCTGGCCGATACGTTTGCCAGTGGCTGGGTGGTGCAGCCCAACACCATAGACTGGAACTACGTCTTCAGCCACCTGGAGTTCCACAACAACCCCACCCTGTACGCCACACAGATCGCCCTCTGCGTCCTCTACATTCTGGTCTTCCTCTGGGCTCGTCGCAAGGACAGAAAGGACGTGGAGAAGGTCTGGAGGATAAGAGCCTGCGGGAAAGTGTTGTGGTGGGAAAGGGAGGGGGGGGGGGGGGGGGGGGGGGGGGGGAGCGGGAGGAGTGTGAGGGTTGGGAGTTGGACAGGAGGAAGAAAGAGATCAGTTTCAGTTTCAGTTTCATCTAGCAGGTGTCACTTGCGTGCGGACCAGTCTGTATACGCCACGTGTTGAGACCACACTGCGCGTGGTTTTAAAGCTTGATGGATAAATGAACTAATGACTAAGATGAGCGAATTTGGAAAGAGGGTCTTACAGGCTACAGGGGAGAAAGAGAGGAGGTCGTTAGGGTAGTGGTGGATTGTTGAGAGATGATCAGCAGAACAGCAGGAAGTGATATATGTTTTGTTGAATGGCGAAACTTAAACGGGGCACAGAATGGATGTGGAATCCATGCTACCTGCATTTTGCGCCCAATTTGAGCATAACGTAGGCATTGACAGTTACTCCCCCTTGCCCGCTGAAAAGTGAAAATCCGGGTGAAAGTAATGCTTTGGTTCACCTATCTATCGCGACACCCATTCTACCCACTGATCATGTGAATTTTAAACATTGTGCCATATGTTCACCTCCTTATATGGTTCACTCTTGATAGCACGCAGAATGAATGAGAAAAAAAATAACGAAAAGGTACATACAAGAATTGGACTGGGTCTGTGGTTTGCAGCTTGGAGTCGCCCCTCTTATGGACAACGACCCCAAGGACAGCTTCTACTACGAAATCTTCGTTCAAACAAGCGTCCGCTCAAACGCTGGAACAGATTCCAAAGTAAGGACGACCGTTGTGCTCCAGAGAGAGAGAGACAGACAGACAGACAGGCAGACAGACAGACAGAACGACAGACAGACAGACAGAGGGGGGAAAATGACAATGATAATGACAATAATTCTTTATTTTGCAGCGGTTAAAGTATTGGTTTAGTTAGCCATGAGAAAGAGAGACAGACAGACAGACAGACAATGAAAGAATTCTCTATTTTACAACAGTAAAAGCATTGGTTTAGTTAGCCATTCTTTGTATGTGCCGTTAATGTTCTACGAAGCTAGTACTAAAGGACACGTAAGCATCAAGACGTTGATCATACAAAACAAACAACAACAAACCAAACAAAAACGAATTGAAAATAACAATCATTGCCAAGAAGCAAGTACTGACATCAAAAAGTGAACACAGAGAGAGAGAGGGAGAGAGAGGGGGGGGGTGGAGGGGGGGGGGGGGGGGGCAGGGGGGGGGGTGGGGGGGGGGGGTGGAACAGGGGGGGGGGGGGGGGGGGGGTTAAAAAAATAAATAAATAAAAATGGGGGGGGGGGGGGGGGGGGGGGGGGGGGGGACACAGAATTTATAAAAAAAAATAAATAAAAAAAAACGAGACAGAGACTGACGTTTGTCAGCTGCGTGCATTGATCTGTTCATTGATTAGTATGCGTACGTCGGTTTGTTTTGTGCTTTGTGAACTATCTCAGGGGGTTCTCTCAAATGAACTGGACCTACGCATTTGAACCAGTGAGAAATATATGTTTGACTGTTTTAGACCCAGCAGTATGGAGAGAGAGAGAGAGAGAGAGAGAGAGAGAGAGAGAGAGAGAGAGAGAGAGAGAAAACAAACGAACGAACTAATGAAGTTTAATGCTTTTAAACTGTAAAGCCGATTAAGCAAGTCGGCGCGATGTACAACGTCAAAAACGCGACTCGACTTCGATTTAATTGACATGGAAACCGCAGCGATGTCGTTTTCTTTCACTTACATGACAAAGTCTAGAACGAGAATATGTCACTGGTATGCGTTCACTGTCAGTTCTGTAGACGAAGGTCACCCTAGGTAAAACTGGATCAGTCCGTGGAGAGCGTGCAGCCGCCGTGGAGCACTTGCTTGCGTCTCTGCAAGAGGGAGACAGAGACAGAGAGTTGATTTTTTTTTTTTATACAATAGTGATTAGCTGTGCAGAAGAGAAGGAGGAAGTAATATTATGTAGCTTTTAATATAGTTTATTTACGCATTCTCTAGTTTATTGTTTGATTTCTTTTGTTTTGTGTTAGTAGATCATCTCGATGGCATTTGAGGAATTCATTCTCTTTTACATCCTTGAGAAATGAGAAATGATTTAGGCCAAAGATGCCAAAGTCTGTTAAGATTAACAGTATATAGGCCTACACGGAGAAAAAGAATTCATTTTAATTTAGTTTTGATTGATTGATAACCGAGAGGAAAAAAAGTGGGGATGAAAAGCATATTTTTTAAAATACTGTAGTAATGAGGAACTTAGAGCAAACAAACAAACAAACAAACAAAACAAAACAAAAAAGACAATGTAAACACTGAGCATCGTGTGTGTGTGTGTGTGTGTGTGTGTGTGTGTGTGTGTGAGTCTGTCTGTGTGTCTGTGTTTGCGCATGACATGTCGGCAAAGGTTTTCTTCGTGCTGTCGGGTGAGGAAAATGACACTGATGTTCGCCAGTTCAGTGATAGTCGTCGCAAAATCTTCCGACGTGGTGCTACGGATGGTTTCCTCATGGCTACCCCAAGGTTTCTGAAAAAAACCATCATCATCATCATCATCATCATCATCATCATCACCATCATCATCGTCATCATTATCATCACCATCGTCATCATCACCATTATCATCATCATCACCATTATCATCATCATCATCATCATCATCATCATCATCATCACCATTATCATCATCATCATCATCATCATCATCATCACTATCATCACCATCATCATCATCATCATCACCATCATCATCATCATCACCACCATTATCATCACCATCATCATCATCGTCATCATCATCATCATCACCATCATCATCATCACCACCATTATCATTACCATCATCATCATCATGATCATCATCATCACCATTGAATAGCCATCATATTATCATCATCTCCTCCTCCTCCTCCCCCTCCTTCTTCTCCTGCTCCTCCACTTCCTCTTCCTCGTTTATCTTCCGTTCGTGCTTGTATGAAAGTTTATCCACCCTTCTTTGTATGTGTCTGTCACTGTCTGCCTGTCTGTGTTATGCATCTCTCTCTGTGTCTCTCTTTGTCTCTCTCTCTGTCCCTGTCTGTCTGTCTAACTGTCTGTCTGTCTGTCTGTCTGTCTGTCTCTCTCTCTCTCTCTCTCTCTCTCTCTCTCTCTCTCTCTCTCTCTCTCTCTCTCTCTTGCCGCCATTGTCTCTCTCGTTTTCAATCCTTCTCTCCTTCCCTGTCCGTCTCTATTTTATTCTTCAATCTTTTGTTTGGTTCTGTTGGTCTTTTAAACAAGTTTTTCCTGTTCATTGTGATCAAACAAATCAAGCACTTAACGGATTGTTTCCTCCTTACGAAAGATGTCTTATTTTCTGAGAGTAGTTGCAAGTTGCCCTTTGTGCGGGAATCAGTAATGGTCATTTTTTCTTGAGGAGTGTTGTTGCTGTCCTGTTGTTCAATTTCATGGATGAAAATATTCATTCTGAATTAACTGTCTTGTTGGTTTTACTTCCTCTGTATATCCTAATCAGCCAAGATGCTTACAGCTACATTTTCTTGCTGAACAAGTTCATGACAGAATGATTTGTTGGTAAGGTTGGGAATTAGTTTGCTGGTTGCTTAGTTGATTGCTTGGTTATTAACTGCTTTTACCAACAGACCATCGTGTTTGGTCTTGTGGTTCGTTTGTCCACGTTCTTCACCGGAGCTTTATAAATGATTTTTAGATTTTGCCATCTGCGGATGGAACCATGTCTGTGACAGACCCCTGGGTGATCTGATCTACGCGCGCCTTTGGCACGACACAACTCGGGCAAGGGAGACTGGGCGAGCTGGTACCTGAACTACCTGACAGTGAGGGACCTGCAGAGCGGTCAGAGATGGTACTTCATCGGAGACCGGTGGCTGGCAGTGGAGGAAGGCGATGGGAAGGTGAGGCAGTTCATAGCGTGACACCTTGTGGCACAGGTAGAAGAACCCATGGCAACAAAAGGACCATCCACGAATGGAAAAAAAAAAACAGAGTAAAAAATACAAGTGAATGCGTAAACAGATTATGAATTCCGAGGAACACACTGAAGTCATACTTGCATGAAAAAAGTCTTTTATAGACCACCACCACCACCACCACCACCACCATCACCACCCTCAACACAACTCCCCCAAAATGTCGGTGTCGCGGTCCTTGTGGAGATGTGGTGTAGATGGAGTGAGTATGCTCTCTCCACAAGTCACTCTCCTCTCAGCTTGGAGACACTCACAAGAATGAATAACGATTCAAATAAAATTTATTAAACTAACGATGAATGATATGACTATGAATGTCGTGTGGATGAGAGAAGGATGATTTGATGAGAATGAGTGAGGATGAATTACAAATTACACACTGACAATGATTAAAATAAACGAAATCACAAACTTGCTCTCACATGTTTTCTCTCACGCCACTTTCAAATTTACCATGTATTTATGTGCGTGTGTGCTGCGTCACATTCTCTCCCTGCTTATCTGTTATTGTGAAGTCACCGTCTCGTCGTGGTCATCGTGCCTTGAGTTTTCTGTTGTTGGCACCGGAATGCTCCAAGCACTGTCCACGTCACTTTACGATTTGCTGCTTCACTAGCACGTACACGTTTAGCTGTTGCACAGTTAATTAAAGAGTCAATTCACTTTGACGATCCCCTCGTTGAATCGTTCGTTTGTTGAACGTCTTCAGATGAAGAATAAAACTGTCCAGCATAATTATCACGTATCACGTCGTATCCCTTCAAGGGTTCTTCATCTTCACCAATATTGTTCAATCACTAGCAGACTGGCACGTCGAGATTTGTTTATTGTCTGCCCGTGTTCTTCTGGAGTACCGATATGATAAAATAAACAAAATATCTCGGCACGAAACACGAATATTAGTCCATGGCTTACAGCCACTGCCGTACAGTCTCGTTACATGTTCGATGATTATGACGTCAAGATAAGAACCATATGACGAGGATAGTGGAGATGATGTTCACTTGACGAGTTCGAAGTATTTCTTGATGTAGGGCTTAATGGACGAAGAGGGTTAAACAGATCGAGGGAGTCGAATGGAGGGGAAAAAAAAAAAAAAGGGGGGAGGGGGGGGGGGGGGATCGAAGGGGTGAATTGGATGGATCGAAGGGGTCAAAATAGGTGGAGTCTGCAACAAAAATTAATATCCCCGTTTTGAATGATCAAGCCTGGCTGATCATATAAAAATACAATTGCTCTTGCACACACGCACTTACATCAACACTGCCTCCCTAATGTGGCTTCATACAAACTTGATTCATAATCTGAAATAAAATAGAAACGACATTAGTTGAAGAATGGTACGGCAGGCTCAGGCAGGCAGCCTCACGCCTCTGCGCCCAGGAATCCTGCAAACAACACAACACGAATGACAGCAGCCATCGCCCAGCATCCTCGATTATCCTGCACGTCGATGGGGATTGATAACTATTCTACAAGATCGATACTAACCTCGAAATCTTCCTACGGTCAACCACTAGGTCCGACAGTCGATATCCCTGTGACGCTTGACCAACGACAATTTAGGTCTCCAAGTGAACGTAATACAATGTGTTCTTAACCAATTAAAAGTCTTTATTTTCCACTTGTCACCTTGCCGTCTTGTTACCATGCTAGAATAAGTAGTGGACGATGACGCAATCGCGATGAGCAACTTAAAGACGGGTGCCGATTACGTCGCACTTCCGTGTTCTAAAAACAACGCAGAATAAAAATAGTATCACAACACTATCAAGGCCGTATGAACGTGACAGTTGGAATACAAACACACTATTGATGTGGGAAGAATCAGGGAAAAAATGCGAGCAAAACTGGACGAGTCATCCCGTTCCATCTTCTTTGATGTCGCTGTACTCTCTCCCTCTCCCCAATAAATACCCGCGCACCCCCACCCCCCTCTGCCTCCCTCCCCCCTCGCCCCCCCCCCCTCCCCCTTCCCCCCCCCCCTCGTAGACTCTCAATTGTTATCTCACAAATATATCTGCATCGCACCCTTCCCCACACGTGGAAGGAGATTTCGAGGTAATTCACTTATATACTATTCACTGTGTTCATCGCTCAGTGCGTTTCAGCACATAAGTTTTTTTTTTTCCGTGTTACTGAATTTAGAACTGAATTTGCTTTACCAAACACATGTATCGTTTTGTCAAGGAGTGCAAGGGGTGTAACCACATGTATAGCGTCATGTATCCAGGAGAAGATAACCCAAAGACATCCCGATGTTTATTCTTTCAATATTTCTGCTGTCAATATTGTGAAAACATTTCAAGAGACTGATCTCCTGCAGCTTGAACCACTAGACGCAAAACAGCCAACTCTCATGTTGCTACATGTGCGAGCCCTTTAACCTGTCCGTCTGCCATTTCTACTCCTCCCGCACAGGTGGAATGCATCCTGCCTGCAACCACGCAGAAAGCTATGATGGCCCGTAGTGCCATGCTCGCCGAACGTTCTCGGCAAGGTTTGGCCGACGAGCACCTGTGGTTCTCAGTGCTGGCCCGGCCCCCTCAGTCCCCCTTCACGCGCGTGCAGCGCCTGTCCTGCTGCCTGTGTCTGCTGTACCTCACCATGCTGGCCGACGCCATGTTTTACGAAACGGGGAAAGAGGCAGGGGACAGCACCACCTACAGTTTCCGGATCGGCCCCCTGTCCATCTCCCTGCAAGAGGTACCACTGACCGCTTCAGCTGCTGCTGTTAAGACTTCGATGATGATTTGCAGATACTGGAATACTACAACGATGAAGAGGACGATGGACAATACTAGAATTCTACAACGACGACGATGACGACGACAATACTAGAATTCTACAACGACGACGATGACAATGACAGTACTAGAACACTACAACGACGACGACGACAACAACAATACTAGTATTCTACAACAACGACGACGACAACGACAATACTAGAATTCTACAACGACGACGACAACAACATTACTAGAATTCCACAACAACGACGACAACAACGACAATACTAGAATTTTACAATAACGATGACGACGACAATACTAGAATTCTACAACGGTGACAACGACAATGCTAGAAGACTACCACGACGACGATGACAACGACAATACTGGAATGCTACAACGATGACGATGACAACGGCAATACTAGAATTCTACTACGACGATGACAACAACAGTACTAGAATTCTACAACGAAGACGATGACAACGACAATACTAGAATTCTCCAGCGAGAACGACGACAACTACTACTGCTGCCGCTTCTGCTACTACTGCTAGTCCTACCGGTACCACTAATGCTGCCACTCCTGCAGCTATTTGATCAGAGTTAGCAGCGGTGAACACCACTCAAGTAACAGCAATAGTGCAGGGTGTCTTGTTGAGGGTTGTTTGATCAGAGCAAGCAGCGGTGTGAACACCACTCAAGTAACAGCAATAGTGCAGGGTGTCTTGTTGAGGGTTGTTTGATCAGAGCAAGCAGCGGTGAACACCACTCAAGTAACAGCAATAGTGCAGGGTGTCTTGTTGAGGGTTGTTTGATCAGAGCAAGCAGCGGTGAACACCACTCAAGTAACAGCAATAGTGCAGGGTGTCTTGTTGAGGGTTGTTTGATCAGAGGTAGCAGCGGTGAACACCACTCAAGTAACAGCAGTAGTGCAGGGTGTCTTGTTGAGGGTTGTTTGATCAGAGCAAGCAGCGGTGAACACCACTCAAGTAACAGCAATAGTGCAGGGTGTCTTGTTGAGGGTTGTTTGATCAGAGGTAGCAGCGGTGAACACCACTCAAGTAACAGCAATAGTGCAGGGTGTCTTGTTGAGGGTTGTTTGATCAGAGCTAGCAGCGGTGAACACCACTCAAGTAACAGCAATAGTGCAGGGTGTCTTGTTGAGGGTTGTTTGATCAGAGCTAGCAGCGGTGAACACCACTCAAGTAACAGCAATAGTGCAGGGTGTCTTTTTGAGGGTTGTTTGATCAGAGTTAGCAGCGGTGAACACCACTAAAGTAACAGTAATAGTGCAGGGTGTCTTTTTTGAGGGTTGTTTCATCAAAGTTAGCAGCGGTGAACACCACTCAAGTAACAGCAGCAGTGCAGAGTGTCTTGTTGAGGGTTGTTTCATCAAAGTTAGCAGCTGTGAACACAACTTAAGTAACAGCAACAGTGCAGAGTGTCTTGTTGAGGGTTGTTTGATCAGAGTTAGCAGTGGTGAACACCACTCAAGTAACAGCAATAGTGCAGGGTGTCTTGTTGAGGGTTGTTTGATCAGAGTTAGCAGCAGCGGTGAACACCACTAAAGTAACAGCAACAGTGCAGGGTGTCTTGTTGAGGGTTGCCGTGGGGCGGCTTTATATTGACTGCTCTTTTTTGACTGTAGTCCTAGGGCCACAGCAGAGTGTGTGTGGCTGAATATAGGGGGTCAATGACAATGACATTGACAATGATTCTTTATTTTATAACGGTAAAAATATCGGCTTGGTTCGTCATATTTTCATACTCGCCGTAACTAATTCTACGAAATTAGTACTAAATCACACAATGTATGCATCAAAACATGACCATACAAACAAACAACAGCAAACAACAACAACAACAACAAAACTAACAAAAACAAGTACTGACAACGTCATGAAAATAAGCAAATGAAAAAAAGCGATTTAGAGTAGAAAAAACAAAAACTATTAAAGCGAATGAAAACAGCAGTTTTAAAGTACAACAACAACAACAAAAACAATTAAACAAGGAAATGGCATAAACATTTCAAAATGTCTCTTTGGGACAAACAAGAAAAAGGGGAAAAGGGGAAAAAAAATAATTAAAAAAAAAAAAGGAGCTGGAGTGAGCGGCGCGAGACGAGATGGATACACGGGGGTCTAGGCGAGTGGGGAGACAGGAAGAAAGGAGGCTTTGGGGGGGTGGGGGGGGGGGGGGGGGGGGGGGGGGGGGAAGGTGGAAGGGGAGGGACAAGACAGACAGCAAACTTAAACATTTTATTCAGGCTTTTTTTTCTTCCCCTTTAGGTTTTTTTTTTTGTTTGATCAAGCAGTTCTTTTTTCTCTTTGTCTATTGTTCACAATTTTGGTCATGGTTTGTCCCAAGATGGGAAAAAAAAAGGGGGCAGCAGAGGGACATCCGTTGTCATGAACCGGGTGTGGCCCAACCCACCTAGAATGTCAGGAGACTTGGAGACTTGCTTGAAGGGGGCTTCTCTTCTGAGGACACTCTGCTGCCACGCTCTCCACGAGTTTCTTTCTACTAATGCATGGGTAAACCATTGACTTCCCGGGAATAGGCCAGAGGACGTCCGGGAAAGACCGGAGGACACTGGGAAAGACCAGAACCAAGGGCTCTGTGGGCTGGCTCCCCACTTTGCTTTCAACATGTGGCTACTACGTACAAAAGGAAAAGATTGCTCCCTGGATTCACCTAAAGGGGGGAGAGAATGATGAATCCATCGGTGCCAACCAATCACGACCGCAAATCCCAAAACGGACTATGAACATGGGCCAAATGGAATATCCATGTGTTTGTGTGGAAAGCGTTTCGCTACCATCCGTGGCATGAAGATCCACGGAACAAGGATGGGATGTGCGAAGACTCATCTGAATGATCAGTAGCGCACTGCATCAGAAGATAAGACGTCTCAATAGCAAGGCCAGGATTTAAACCACAGTGTCAAGGACATCCACGCTGTTGGCTCGGAATTTGCACAGGCCCTCGATGTCAGGCGCCTGAAACTCAACCTGCCATGAGGGAAAAGCACCCTGGAACACAAACAAGTCACGTATGGGGACATTGTGTATGCCACATGCAGAGACGCCTATAGAGCAAAACTACCCAAAGAGAAAACACCTCCAAAGAAATCCAGACCCAAGAAGAGATGGACAAGATCAGGGTCCGAAAGAAAAACCTCAAGAAACAAATGAAGACCGCACTGCCAGTTGAAATACAAGGCTTGGAAAAACTCTGGAAAGACCTGAAAGCAAAACACAGCGCCCTCAGAAAAGCGGAATCTGCGAGGAAGAGCAAAAAGAAGAAGACACAAGAGCGCTTAATCATCAGAGAACCCTTCCAGTTTGCCAGAACACTGTTTGAGCAGCCAAAATCTGGAACCCTAAGTGTGGACAAAGGAGTTTCTTTATAACATATGAGGAAAACATACTCTGACTCACAGAGCAAAGCACTACTCGACATTCAAGGTCTGGTGTGGGCAACCAACCTTGAGGAACAGTTTAATGACAAGCCTCCAACGTTGGCGGAAATCAAGAAGGTGGTCGATAAAACCAGAGTCAAATCATCACCAGGGCCAGGGAACGGAATACCTTACCAGCTGTACAAGAATGTCCCAAGGTGCTGGAGTGGCTCCACAGGCTGCTGCGATCAGCTTGGAGGAAACCAGAAGATCAGCAGCCAGTGGATGACGGCAGATGGTGTGTACATCCCCAAAGAGCAAAACTCAAGTGACATCAGCCAGTTCAGGCCAATATCACTACTAAACGTCGAAGGGAAAATCTTCTTCTCTGTCATGGCAGCAAGGCTGACCAAGTACATCATGGAAAACAAGTACTTAGATGTGTCAGTCCCAGAAAGGTGGCATCCCAGGCGTGGCTGGCTGTGTAGAACACGCGCCACAATGATCTGGGACGCAATCCAAAGAGCAAAAACAGAAAAGAGAGTCCTGGACGTAGTGTGGCTTGATCTGGCAAACGCATATGGATCTGTACCCCATGAGATGATACAGTTGGCTCTTGAGATGTACCATGTGCCAAAGAACATCCGTGACATGCTCAAGAAGTACTTCAATGGCTTCCCAGTGCTTTTCTCTACCAAGGAGTACAAAACAGATTGGATCAACTTGGAAGTGGGCATTGCAATGGGCTGTGCATTTTTTCCAATACAGTTAGTGTTGGCAATGGAAGTTATCTTAAAAGCAGCAACAAGCAACGCAAGACAAACATATCTTGGCGATGGATACAAGTTGCCCCCTGTCAAGGCCTTCATGGATGACACTACAGTGATTTCATCCAGTGAAGACGAGACACGTCATGTTCTGGAGAGGCTGGACGACATAGCTGCCTCATCCAGAATGAAGTTCAAGCCAAAGAAATTCACGGAGTCTCTCACTGAGGAAAGGAAAAGTGGCCGAATCTGTGGTCTTCAGTGTTGCCAACCAGGCCATTCCAACAGTCACAGAAGAGCCAGTCAAGAACCTTGGAAGATGGAATGATGATACGCTGAAAGACACACAAAGAGCAAAAAGCAAAAAAAACCAATGTCGGAAGAAGGCTTGGAGACCATTGACCATTGTGGGCTCCCTGGCAAATACAAGATCTGGTGTCTGTAGTTCATGCTGATACCAAAGCTCCTATGGCCTCTGATGATATAAGACATCTGCACCAGCATAGTGGAGGCAATGGAAGCCAAAATCAACAAGTTCACAAAGAAATGGCTTGGTGTCCCACCCTGTCTGACTGACATAGCGCTGTACTGTCGCCAAGCAAAGCTGAAACTAACAATGAAATCCATGCTGGAGGAATACAAAGCAGGGAAGATCAGACTTCAAAGCATGCTGGAGGACTCGGGAGACAAGGTGGTAGAAGCAATGAAGCCCCAGCTGAAGACAGGCAGAAAATGGAAAGTTTCAAGAGGCGATGGATTCTGCAAAAGAAAGTCTCAAGATCAGAGAAATAACAAACACACACACAGACCAACAGACAAGGACTGGGGGTGACCAAAACGGAATGGTGGTCAAAGGCCAAAGGAAAAGCCAAAAGAGACATGATGATTCAGGAGATGAGAAAAAAGAAGAAGAAAAAAAAAAGACTCCAAAAAGCAGTCCAGCAGAGCCAGCAAGGGCAATGGACAACGTGGGAGAATGCACTCCAAAGAAGTCTCACTTGGAATGACATTTGGCACATGGCCCCTCTCAGGATCAGCTTCATTCTCAGATCTGCATATGACCTTCTGCCCTCAAATGCAAACCTGGTGAAAGTGGGGAAAAACAAACGACGATCCTGCATGCCCCCTCTGCCATGAGAAAACAAACAGTGGAGCATGTCCTAAGCTCATGTAAAGTAGCCCTGGCTCAAGGAAGGTACACATGGAGGCACAACCAAGTGCTCAAAGAGATTGTACAAGTAGTCTGGGCTAGTACCAACACCACAAAAGGGAAAATCAGGACTCCAAAAGCACCCGCAACATTCTTCACGGCAGGAGGCAGCAATCATGGCCAAGAACAACAGTGCCACTCGGAACATGCAGGCAGAGTCTGCTGGACGGACGGGGCAGATGACTGGGAGTGCACTGCAGACCTCCCAGAATGGAAGAGAGTCACCCAGAGATCATCAGCAAGAGTGGCATGAGACCAGACATAGTAGTCCACTCTCAGTCAACCAAGCAGCTGATCATGATCGAGCTCACGGTGCCATATGAGAACAGAATGGAGGCAGCTCAAATCTACAAGACTGAAAAGTATGCTGATCTGGCAAACAGCCTGAGGAGAGGGCTATCAGGTCAAAGTCCTCACTGCAGAAATTGGAGCTAGGGGGTTTGTAGGAACGTCGAGTCATTAAGTGGAAAATGAGCATGTCCAGAGGGTCATGGGTTCAAATACCAGTCATGGCTCGTCCCAAAGATGGGGAAAAAGGGGGGCAGCAGAGAGGACATCCGGAGTCATGAACCGGCTGTGGCCCCACCCCCCTAGAGTGTCAGAAGACAAGGGCCGAAACACTTGCTTGAAGGGGGCTTCACTTCTGAGGACACTCTGCTGCCACGCTGTCCACGAGTTTCTTTCTACTAATTTACTTTTGTTCTTGCTGTTACCATCAACACATTCATGATTATTAATATTGCTATCATTCTCTTATTATACCACTGTGTGTGTGTGTGTGGTGTGTGTGTGTGTGTGTGTGTGTGTTGTGTTGTGTTGTGTTGTGTTGTGTTGTGTTGTGTTGTGGACGATTTTACCAGATTTACACAGGAATGATCAGCAACCTCATCGCCTTCCCCGTCGCCTTTTCTCGTCGTCACCTTGTTCCGCAAGTCGGCACGACGACCGCAGAAGGGAGCAGCAAGCAAGGAAGCAAACGAGATGTCTATGAGCCCTGCCGATGGCAAGGAATCAGACACAGGTGTGTGGACGTCGAGGTAGGTATGACAAAGGGTACGAGTAAGGTGCGAGAGAGATAGGGATGTAAGTGACAAGCGATGGGAAGCTAGGACAAATTAACAGCTCTTAATTATCACAGCTTTGATAGCATTTTCAAAGTCATGTTCTATTTGTGTGTTCATGTACCGTGTAACTTACACTCTCCCGCACATCCACAGAAAAATAAAAACACTGCAAAGTTAAAAGAAATTACCTCAAGTCTACTTGCGCATTTAGTTTTACTGCACCAGCCGGATGGAACTCTCTTTCAGCTGACTTGTGTATTTGTCGACTATATCAGAGGTTTTTTTTTTTCTTTTTTTTTTTTTCCTTTTCCTATTCTTTCCACCACTGTCGCCCTCCCCCGACCCCCCTCCCCTTCCTCTTTTCAAGCTGTTCCATATTATTTGCCCTCTCATTGGCGTTTAAAAACACAGCTTATTCCATCTCTTTCGGACAGAAACATGCAGGCTCGCTCTGTTGCGACCTCAGTCCAGGCGATCCACAGAAAACAGTCAACATCAATAAACAAACGAACGAAATTTTATTTTACCAGAGTAATGAGATAAACAATACAAATGCTTTTTTTCCCTAGCCTTAGCTGGGGCAAAAGGAAAGAAAACAAATCAAAATTAATGCATATTAAAGATCAAGTTGTAAAGAGGCAACCCAAACAGAGAAGTCGCCCGCCGCACTGCTGAGGCGTCACTTCGGTGGTATTTAGGGATGCCTGTTGTCATCCAAAAATACGAAAGACACCCACAGACTGAATGCTTCTTTCTAACGGCAGTAACTGCATTAGTCGCGCGGAGTTTATTCAGCAGCATTCCTCAAGAACTTGCCAGTACCAGAATAAACAGGGACAGGAAGTCAAAACTGAATTGACCATTGAAAACGCTCATTGAAGGACCCAGGAGTTTGAAGACTTTTTAATGATGGTCAACGAGGGACGAGGTCATACATCCTTTGGCGTTCCATTCTGCTCTTATTCTGTCAGAATTGAATTTCAAAACTCGTCACACAACTTAATATGGTCGTTAAAAGAAACTTTACCCTAAAAAAAATTAAGATGTAGCATGAAAGTTCTGGCTCTCAGGCTCTCTGCGACTATCGATCTTTCGGAGGTCTTCGTGTTCTGAGATACATGGTAGCCACACTATGTGCCTGTTCGTAATGCATTAGACGTGAGAGGGACTTATACCGCTGAGGAAAAGAAAGGATGAGTGCATCTGCGGCGGGTGCGGAAAAGCAGCTTTGTCTATGCAAACCTATCTTTTTCAGTCGACGATCATAACGGCTGTACTCAATCAATGCAGGAGCCTTTTCTTTACATCGTCCCACCAGGATGCAATAGAGTTTGCTAGCTCAGAGTTGTCTGGTCTAACAAACGTGGATCTTTCTTCTAAGGCATTCAGGTGGAAGGAGTCGCTGGAGGATATTTTTTCTCAATCAATAAAAGCAGTCTGTCCATCCTGCCGAGATGATTAATTTTCTAGCATGCAGAGACTGCCAGCACGGCCCCCTTGTTTGTGTGTCCTTTCTCAGTTTGAACAGGACCACGTATGAATCGTAGACAGATCAGACAGATCAAACAGTAGATACGTAGCACAGAAGACAGGTCATGCTATAAAACACAGATAGACAGACAGTATTCAGACAGACGAGCAGACAAAGAGAAGGCGGTTAAGTAATGTGAGGACCTGAGGTCGTGGAGGAGGGCCGATATTGTCTGCTGTGTCCGTCTGTCGCTGGCTTTCATAAGGTTTTCAACGGGAGATTAGTTTCCTGTCTCTTCAGATGTGAGCTTCTGCGCGGCGTCCTGCGATTGTCAGTGACCATTACCCGTCTTCACAGCCGAGCCGCAATGGAGGCAGGACCTGGCGAGGGAGGTCAATGGGGCGGCACAGCTGCAGGCCCTTCCACTCACGTCCCGAGCTGTCCTCGTCGTCCGCGTCTTGTCCCTCTCATGTGCGCTCACATCGCTCGAGCCACTGGCGCACAATGATGGCCTCAGTATAGTAGTATGGTACTACCAAAGTATTGCGCTGTGTAGTAAGGGTAGTGTAACAGCACAAGCAGGAGGCATCAAAAGGCATTAAACAGTTTGCACCTCACTGACATGAGCAACAGCAGCAGGCAACAGAAATAGTGACAGAAGTATTAGGGCAAGTAGGCAGTTAAGGATGGTTCCGGGCGAGCATCATTTAATGATATCTAGCAGTAGCTAGACAACGAAGATATCAGCAGAAAGCAACAGGCAGCAATAGAAGAGGCTCGAGGCATGATTAGTAGGCAGCATACAGGTAGGGCATGATATACTAGGCGGCACCATTGAAGAGATAAGAAGGTGGCCAGCTGACTACAGTTAGTGCTAGCATTGAAGTAAATTAGTTAAATTAGCTCGAGCAAGAAGCACAGTAGTCAGTGCATATAGTCAGCATAGGGCAGCAGGTCTGCAAACAACAGTCGCATTATAGGTGATATGTAAAACGCACATGCAGACATTAGGTCTGCTGCAGCAGTAGTCTCATGCCTGCATAAGCATTGATAGATGCGGCTGTAGTTTGTCGCCTACCTATCCGCATTGCGTAGATCCTTCATGGGCCGATGCGCCACCTATCTTTTAATTTAATTAAAGATATGTAAAATTTAATCGCCCTGGCTGTTTGTTTGTTTGTCTCTTATCTGTTTGGGCTCACGACCAGTGCAGGTAGTTTATGTAGGGCACATGCTCTACTACTGGTCATGCGCTCCTGGTGCTGCACCGCAATCGTCAATTCCTTTCACTGTGTAGTTCTTTTTGTCTTTCCGGATTTAAAAAAAAAAAAAGGCAACAATGTGTATCAGGTTCTATGTGGTAAACAGATTAATGTTTTCTGTGTCTTCTCTGCAATTCCTTTGTGAATCTCCTCTCCAACCTCCGTCATTCTCGATCTCCCTCCCCTCATCCAAAGCCGCTTCTAAAATCTCAACACCTCACAATCACCGTCATCTTCTACTCATCTCACTACACCAGCGGGCTCCGAGGAAAATTCAGCCATCTCTGCAACTCGCAACGCGACTCATGGCATCGGATCGGACCATAGTTCACGAGCTCCCTTCTCCGTTCTCTCGAACTCCGCGGACTCAGCTCAAGCCGTCCCAAAAGGTCTCCGTCCGTTCTCTCTCTGCTATCTACTCCTGCTATCGACTCTCTTAGATCGTCTCTCATCGAGCTCCTCTCATCTCTCCTTCTCTATCTCCATCTTGTTTTTGTACGTGATTTGTTAGCATGTTTTAAACCATTTTTTGTCCAAAGCGTCTAATAACAAAAAAGAAACAAGGCCAAGAGCTATGTTAACAAACACAATTACACGTAAAGCCATCATGATAAACTAAAGTACAATTACTAATGATTTAGGAGTAAATGAATATATTAACAACTTACACTCGTTATAGAAACAAAAAATTGAACTTTAGGGGCGATATTTAAAAAAGACACCAAAAAAGGGCCAAGTGGTGATAAGGAGTATAATATACATTGAACATACTATTGAAGAAAAAATAAAAACCGATTAACATTGACACAAGCTATAAGAAGTATTTTAAATGTAATTAATAGCGCGGCACAGCAAAAAACGTCGACAAATGAATCACAAGACACAAAGCCATGACGCGTTTTCGACCTCTTAAGTCTACTTCAGGCAAGATACAAAATCACATCAGGACACGAAAATGAACGAGCTGCAAACACTTACCTTCATCCCTTCAGCGCAACATGGTTAGATTTCGCCTGCAGGTCGGCCTCACTTTGCAAATAGATATAAGAACTATGAAGAGAAATTTGCCCTGTTTACTTCTAAACCTTGACAATGATTAGCGAAAAAAAAAAAAAACTATTCAAACCTATCAAAGGAATTCGAAGATGATTAAAGTTCATCAAGTTATATCTCTTTATCTGGGTAAACATATTTACTAGCATGCGTTACAACAAGCTTCTTAATTATATGTTGGAATGTAACTCGGCCGATCCAAAGTACGACACAATTAGTGGTATATTCTCGGTACAAAAAGGGATGCAATTGAAAAAGAAAGAAAAAGTGGCTTAAATTATCCGTCAAATCTACAAGCGATATTTAAAATACTATCAATCAGTTTTGAATATATTATACGACATAAGCCTTTATGAAGATATGCATTTCTGTTTAATACATTACTTGGATTTAGGCTCTGTATATGTGGTGTGTGTGTGTGTGTGTGTGGGTGTGTGTGTGTGTGTGTGTGTGTGTGCGAGAGTGTGAGAGAGAGAGAGAGAGAGAGAGAAGAAGTATGGTTGGTGGTTGGTCGGGGTGGGGGTGGGGGTGGTGGGGTGTGTGTGTGTGTGTGTGTGTGTGTGTGTGTGTGTGTCTGTGTGCGTGCGTGGTGTGTGTGTGTGTGTGTGCGCGCGCGAGCGCGCGTGCGCGTGTATATGTGTGTGACGTGTGTGGTGGTGTGTGTGTGTGTGTGTGTGTGGTGCAGCGCGCGGCGCCGCGCGTATGTTTGTTTGTGTATATGTGAGGGTGTGGGTGTTTTCGTATGCGGATGTGTGTATTTTGTGTGGTTTATGATTGTGTGTGTGTGTGGGTGTGTGGTGGTATGGGTGTGGTGTGCTAGTGTGCACGGGCGCCTGGCGTCTTTTTTCAATTCTTGTTCTCCACCTGCACTCGCCCTCACTCAGCCACCTTCTACTACGCTTTCAGTCTTCCGCTCTGGCATACCTCTCTCTCTCGCACTCATCTTCCCTTCTCCGTGTCGCCTTCTCTCTAATGCCTCTCTCTGTCTCTCTCTCCCTCTATCTCGCGCTCACGAACTTGTCCGCCAACCACTCGCAGTCTCCACGTCTCGCTCTCCCCTTCGTCTCTCGAGCCTCCACCCTGCCTCACCGCTCCAGGGCGTCCACTCTAAGCCTCCTAAGCCACTTCTCTCGTCGCTCCTAGTAGTCATGCTCATCACTCGTCTCACATCTCGTCTCCGGTCTCTCCGCAGTATCTCTCTCACTCACCCAATCTCGCTCCCTCAACATCCTCGCTCCTCTCCGCGAGTCTCACTCATCTCTGCAACTCCTTAAACACTGGTGGCATGTTAAAATCATTCCTCTTCGCAAACTTTTGTTGTCAAGTGATATAAATTCACGTACGCGTGCTGGACATTCCTGTGGTTCCAGCAGAACTCAGAAGGAGGAGCGGGACGAGTGAAGAATAAGTAAGAAGAAGTAGAAGGTAGTAACATGTCGAAGAAGAAGTTGGGAGGTGTGTGTGTTGGGGCCGTGGGTGGTGTGCCCAGCATCGTGGGCGTGGGTGATCCTGTGGGCATGAACAGCACGTGTAACGGCTCAAGCTAGCTGTCCTTCTTGCGTCATTTTTCGTCACTTCTAGCGGGAATCACTCCTTTCAAAGAGACGAGAAGTGTGCGCGGAAGTTGATCAGTCGACCAGTTGATGTTTGCGGCTATAGCTCCGCGGCTTCGTACTCTTACATCACTTCTCAACCGATGCAAGGGTATAGGTTGGTGGTTTTGTTGTTGTTTGTTGTTTTTGTTTGTGGTCGCTGGGTTGTGTGTGTTGATTTTGCATATTGTTTTGATTCTGCTGTCGCTATCAGTTGTGTGCTCAACGTAGACACGGCCCTCATTACCATAAAGACACATCTGCACATACACATCACACAACCTCACCGCAGCACACACACACACACGACACTCTGTGCCAATTCGAACACACTCAGGGCACCCACACAGCGCTAAGCACATCACCACCATGCGACATCTACACACACACACGACACCACACACACAGACAGGTACGCACACCCAAGCAGGCCAGTATACTCGCTGGCCGCGGCCGAGCAGCTCCAGCAGCTTGGCTTACGTCAGCAGGGAGGCAGTTATATGTCATAAGATCGTCAAGGAAGCGTGCAACTCTCCATCAGATGTATACTGTGCATGCCTGCAGCCCGCGTCACTTGCTGATGGTGACAAGATCATGTGTGCCTGTACCGATCTGAGTACAAGCATACTGCGTGAAGCACCAGATCACTTGCCTAAGCCTCTGCCGACTTACTAAGATCCCCCTTCTGAACAATAACTGCATAGTTGGGCGGCTATTCCTGCGTGAGTGAGCTCTACCCAGCTGCATCCTTTTAGGAGGGGTACCAACGTGTCCGTCCTTAAGGGCACGACTAGCAAACAGCCCTCATGATGTTTTCCAGTAATACGCTGTGATCCGCGACACACTGAACCATCAAGGTTAGTGCGGATTGGTATGAGGAGGAGGGTAGAGCGAAGCGGGAGTCTGTGAGGGTGAGGGTTTAGTGGCTTTTATGCTCGCTCATGTGGCGGAAAATGGGGTGGGTATTCCCGTTTGTTCCACAACCCTCCCCTCGCTTCTATAAATACAAAAGAATAATGGAATTATATATAACTAGAACTCGGTGAATCCCAAGCACCAAGGAGACAAGTGAAGGGGTGATTGGGGAGGGGTTGGGGGTGAAAAAAATGAATGATTGAGAACCCACGTGATTTTTTTTTCTCTCGTTGTTGTTTGCATCAATCTGTTGGGTTAATTGTTCGTCGACGACTGAATTTATGACACACACAGCCTGATTTGTGGCAGTATTGGTCAGGCAGTATATTGTCATCCACATTGTGATCTTGGCATTGGCAGCCAGGAGCCCCTACATTGTACAGGAGTACAGGCCCCGACTGTAATTGTACACAGGCCTTCATTGAACCAGAATACATACGGTGGGCAGCTAGCACCTCATAGTGCCAAGATTTGTTTCGTAAACATCGCCCCTTTCCTGTCTCTCTGTCCCTTTGTTTGTGTGTGGTGTGTGTGGTGTGTGTGTGTGTGTGTTGTGGTGTTGTGTGTGTGGTGGTGTGTGTGGTCGGTGTGTGTGTTTTGTGTGTGTGTGTGTGGTGTGTGTGTGTATGTGTGTGTGGTGTACGTCTATCTGTTCTGTCTGTGTGTCTATCAGTCTGTCTGTCATCTGTCTCTTCTCTCTCCTGTCCCTCAAAAGCTCTCTTACATCTAGTTTCTCTCACTTCTCTCTGTCTGTTTCACTGCTGTCTGTCTCATTCATCTCATCTATCCTGTCTCGTCTGTGCTGGCTGTCTCACGTTCCGTGCCTCTCAAAAAAATGTCAAACTGCTCTTGTCCATCATAAAGTACTCCAACACCGTGCTCTCGTCTCATATCGCACTGTCACGCAATTCGCTTCCGCCTTCTACTCAAATCTCTCATCCGGTATTCGTCTCTCTCTGCCTCGGCGCACACTCCTCGTCATCCTCTCGCTCTCTGATCCTAACTCTCCCTTTTTTTTTTCTCTTCTCCGTCTCCGTCTGTATCCTCTGTCCATTCCGCTCTACCATCCACTGCGTGCTTCTTGGCTTGCGACTACTACTACTTACGTACTACTACCTCACTCACTAGCTACTACAACATCTACTACTACTTTACTAACGAGTATTAGTAGTAGTAGTAAGTAGCTTAGTAGGTATATTGTAGTAGTTGTATAGTAGTATAATAGTAGTAGAAGAAGTTAGAGTTATGTTTGTTATGATTATCAGAATGCTGAAACGGGCAGGTGCCTCGTTCATGGGCTGCTATTCGCCCAAAACTAAAGAATAATAAGAAGAACACTCAACTAACAACAACAACAGAAGCAATGCATCGAGGTCGACCAACGCACACAACCCAGCCTCCCTTCTCATCTTCCCCTCCGCTTGCGACGCGTCTAGACCACCTCCCTTCACCCGCTAGCCTCCACGCCTCTGCGACCACACGCCACCACC
Organism: Conus betulinus; assembly: GCA_016801955.1. Lineage (NCBI taxonomy): Eukaryota > Metazoa > Mollusca > Gastropoda > Neogastropoda > Conidae > Conus > Conus betulinus. Next base: position 669 of record JADBJO010004299.1, on the reverse strand, counting down.
CCTTTATGCCCATGTATGGTCCAGGCTAACAGACGCCCATTCAGGGCTTTCTTCTCAGACAAGTGTGTTGCTGTCTCCTGTTCTGTTCTCTGGCGCTGGTCTTCAAACAAAACATCTAGTGCGAAGTACTATCATTCACAGGCACTGTACGAATAGGACGACGAGAGAGTCCGGGGCAATCGACAAGAGAGGTTCTGAGGATGGTACGACGATGGGGTGAGGATGAGACGTCCCTCTGCCATCGCTCGTCGGACTCAATGGACCGTGGCGTTAGTTGTGTTAGGGCCTGCTCTCCGTGTGGGATTTTTGTTTGTTTTTTGTTTTTGTTTTTCATGTCTTTTGTTGATTGTTTTTTTGTTTTTGGGGGTTGTATCGTGTAACTTTTCTCACAGTCTTGGTGCACAATTGTTTTTGTTGCTATCACTGCAGTCGAATCGTTTCCAGGTCCGTGCGAGGCGAGGCTTTGAATGTGCGGCCTGCGGGCTGTAAAGCAACCGAGGCTATTTCTGGTGTTCTGAACAAGAGGGGTCCGGGGGGAAGGTGGTCGGCCACTGCACTTTCCTATCCGCTCTCCTCTTCCCTCTCTCGGCCGAGTACAACCACCGATCCAACCTTCAGCCGCCTCACGTCGCAACTCTGTTTGTGGATGGGGGCCGGGGGGGGGGGGGG
>JADBJO010004298.1:195217-200217 GCA_016801955.1 Conus betulinus | reverse complement strand
AATACCGATAGCTGTGTGTAGATTTGCGGGGGTGGACGAAGGGGGGGGGGGGGATGGATGGCTGTAAGGAGACTCCGCGTGTGGTTCTGCTTGGGAAGCAGGAATGAGGTGGGGGTGGGGGGTGGGGTGGGGTGGGGGGATTGATCAGCATGAAAGATGAGTGAGGGCAGAAAACAAAAGATGAAGTCGAACCATGATGGCAATTATGAGAATAAGAACACGCGTGCGCGCACGCGCGCGAGAGATAATGATGAGAGAGAGAGAGAGAGAGGAGAGAGGGAGAAGGACGGGGATGGGGGATGAGGGTGGGGGAGGGGAAAAAAGGGGGAATGTTGAGCGGTTTCTGGGAGAAAGGAGCTGCGAGTGGTGGTTAGAGAGAGGAGGCGGTGGATGGGTAGTGCGGGAGGCGGGGTTGGGGTTGGGTGGGGGATGGGGTGGGGATGGGGGGTGGGGGTGGGGGTGTATTACTTTCGCAACTTTTGAGTGATATCATCATTCCCCAGCCGCTGAATCATTCTGATTCCGACACACAGAACCACACCCTGCCAAATAGTAAATAATTGTACTGATGGTTAGAAGAAGAAGAGGGAGAAGAAGAAGAAGAAAGAAGAAGAAGAAGAAGAAGAAAAGAAGAAGAAGAAGAAGATAAAGAAGCTGTTCAATCATCGTGACTTTCAAACACATAACCACACCCATAGTGATCATAACATCCGTAGTTAGAAGAAGAAGAAGAAGAAGAAAAAGAAAAAGAAGGAGAAGACGAAGAAGCAGAAACCGCTCTTTGTCCTCCCAAGACCACGTGACGCTGAGAAATACCAGTGACAGATCACTAACGTCAAAGGCTCCGCTCATAACGGGCGAAGTTCGCGCGCGCGGAGACATGACATTAACTGCGGGACAGCTTGCATTAATTTGAATACACCGCCCCACCAGCCTCCTTGCCGAACCTTTCGTTGTTTCGTCCGTACCGAATGAACAATTCTGCCTCTTGACATTTGGCTTCAGCGCGTTCTTCTTCTTCTTCTTCTTCTTCAAGGTTTTTAAACTAAAAGTTTTGAAGGTTTTGTTTAATGGGATTGTGGTCATGACTTTGAGCGGCTTTTTTTTTTCTCGTGTGTTTGTTTAATGTTCTATTCATTTCCATTTCTTTCTTTCTTTTAGGTGAATCGACAATCGTTTTGCAATACAGTGAAGATGAATTCCAGTCACAAAAGTCAAGTGACGATGAACCGCGGTGCCATGCCACGTCCCGTGACATTTGACTGCAATAAAAACTGAAATTAATTCTTCGAGGGAAGGAGTGAGGGAGCGGGTTGGAAAATAGTTCACGCGATATGACGAAACATTTATTAAATTTGTCCGTGCACAGACTGATGGCAGGGGGCTATGTAATGAGAGACAGCACGCACGTGCATGACATATTAGTTTTTTTTTATGCTGGGAATATTACAGTACGAAAGGTCAAGGGTGATAGATGGATGAACACACGGAAATGGTGAGCGGTTGGGGTGGTGTCCAAGCTCTACCCTGTGGGGTACTTAGTTCAAATCTTGTCAGTATGAGGTATATAAAGGTTGGATTTTTTTTTTTTTAGTTTTTCTTTCTTTCTTTGTCTTTCTTTCTTTCTTTTCTTTTCCTTCTTTCTCTCTTTCTTCTTCTTTTCTTTTTTCTCTTTCTTCTTTCTCTCTTTGCCTTTCCTTCTTTTCTTTCTTTCTCTTCTTTCGTTCTTTTGCTTTTTCTTTTTTTCTTTCCTCCTCTTCTTTCTCTTTCTGTCTGTCTTTTTTCTTTCTTTCTTTAGCCTTTTTTTCTTTTCTTTTCTTCCTTCTCTCTTTCTTTCTTTATTTTGCCTTTTCTTTCTTTCTATCTTTCTTTTTCTCTTTCTTTCTTAGTTCTTTATTTCTCTTCTTTCTTTATTTATTTCCCTGTTTCGTTCTTTCTGTCTTTCTCTTCTCTTTCTTTCTTTCTTTTTCTCTTTTTTTTTCTTTCTTCTTCTTTCTTGCTTACTTTTGAAATAACGTCAGTCAACATCATCGAATATAGTGAATCGAAAACACAACACCATTCAAACCATTTTGATTGTTTGACTTTGCTGAAGGTCAAGGTTGAATACGATCAATCGATTTTCATTGCAGTTCAATAGCAAAGTGAACGATAAAGGCAGCACAGAGCAATGCATACTGCAGGGTGCAATGAACAAATGCAACATGGTGCAATACAATACAATACAACAGTACAGTACAATACAATGCAATGCAATACAACACAACGCAACGCAATACCATACCTCTCTCCTCTCTCTCTCTCTCTCTCTCTCTCTCTCTCTCTCTCTCTCTCTCTCAATGCACTTTTTATTATGTTGTCCATTTTACAGTAGCATAAGAGAAAAGTTCATCGGTCAAAAGTTCTCTCATAATCCGAATGGTTTTCGTTCATCTCTCTTGTTGGCCTCAACGAACAGTAATACAGTCAGAAAAATGAGCACTTTATGTTTATCAAATGTATAAAGCGTGGCAGATGGCTCTAACTTGAATGTATATTTATGTATTGTATGTACGGTGTTTTCGGGTATTTGTTTTTGTTTCCCTCTTCCAAAGAGAGCCTTGGCCTTATGGAATAAAGATTTCATTTCATTTCTCTCGTGTCCTCATCGGAACAGATCTATATGTTGAAGGTATTCACACTAATACCAGGGCGGATATTTGACGTTTACTTCACGCCAGAAAACTGAGGCCTGAACGTGTTCCAAGAGTTCAAAAAAAAAAAAAAAGACAAAACGAAAAACAAAACAACAACAACAACAACAAAAAAAATCCAACTTACAGTTTGTGGTTCCACCTCCAGAAGGTTCCCCCCCCCCCCCCCCCCCCCCCCCCCTTAGGATTCTGAAAGTAATTGAATATGCCAAAGAGGTTTGTCTATTTGTCCGTCCGGCAAGATTACACAAGAGCTGCTGGATCAACCTTATTAGAACTTAGTGGGGAAGATGGGAGGCGGTCCGTGGGTAAACCCTTTAATTAAATGTAGGTGTGGATCCGGAATTCAGATAAACATCGGATCCTGGATTCGTTCAACAAGAGTGTTATGAATTGTCCAATGAAAGTAAACGCTATATAAGGTGCTGTTCACGATTTGATGACTATCTATGGAGCCATATTTTCACAAAATATTCAGTTTTTTTTTTTTCCCCCCAGTGATGTGTTCGTTGATATGTTGTGTTTACCGGAAGACAAACACGAACGCGTTCTCTCTCTCTCTCTCTCTCTCTCTCTCTCTCTCCTCTCTCTCTCTCTCTCTTGCCGTATATATCTACCTATCTATAGATATCTATCTATCTACCTATTCATTTATTTGTCTATGTATGTATGTATGTATGTATGTACGTATGCATGCATGTATGTATGACCTATCTACCTATCTATCTATCTATCTATCTGTCTATCTACCTATCTATCTATCTATCTATCTATCTATACACACTCAAGACTCCACACGTAAGTGTGTAAGGGTAATAGGGCGTGCCCGTGGATGCCAGTCACCCACGCGCGTGTGTGTGTGTGCGTGCGTGCGTGCGTGCGTGTGTTACACACACACATACACATATGTGTGTGTGTGCGTGCGTGCGTGTGTGTGTGTGTGTGTGTGTGTGTGTGTGTGTGTGTGTGTTCTCCCTTAAAACAACAGAAGTTGCGAAAACTTAAAAAAAACAACAACAGCAAACAAGCAAACCAAACAAAGGAAACAAAAAAAACAAACAAACAAACAAAAAAAAAAACAAAAAAAAAAAGCGCTCATCCCATCACCTCACCCACCCATTCTTGATCAATGTGAAACGAACCATAATCTGTGATGGAAGGAAAGTGCACACAGCCAAACGGCCAGACAGCATTCTTCGTCAAACAGGCAACCCTCATCTTTATGTCAAGGCGGGGATGGGGGGTGGGGGCGGGAGTGTATGCGCGTGTTGTGTGTGTGTGGGGGGGGGGGGGGGGGGGGGGGGGGGGGAGGGGGGGCAAGTCTGAGTTAAGCGGCAGACAAGCCACACAAATTTGGGTATAAGCATAATAAAAAAACAGCCCCCCCCCCCCTTCCCCCCCACCCCCCCTCTCCACCTCCCGTCCCCCTCTCTCATCCACCACCACCCCCTCCCTGCTCCCCCGTCTCTCACCTTTTCACCGCGATTTAAGCGGCTTCTTTTTAAATATCACACTTACATCTGGATACACCATTACATTCAGACCCAACCCCCTTGCCGCTAAATTCCACGCGATCAAGACAATCCTTTTTGGCCTCTTGAAAGAGCCAATCAAAAGGAAGCAACGGAAAACGTAATCCGGTTTTCTTAAGCCGCGGTCTCCAATCAGGAAGTGGTGGTTAGCCATTGGCATGCGCAGGATGGGGACGACATGATCGCGTTGAGCAAGTTTGGGCGAACGGACAACTCCGAGTCTGGGCGAACTTGACCGAGGGCACAGATTCCTGGTAATCCCTATCTATTTTTTTTTTCTTGACATGAAGGGATATGATGGTGAAATTCAACGTGGGGGTGTGTGTGTGTGTGTGTGTGCGTGTGTGTGTGTGTGTGTGTGTGTGTGTGTGTGTGCGCGCGCGTGCATATGCGCTCGAACGGCACTCTGGGAACGGTGGTAGCATCAGGACGACGGTTCGAAAGGTGGGGCCGGGAGCGAAAGTCAATCGGACGACTGTTCCAGACCATTCCTGCCATTATGCAGATGGGGCGACGCGGGTCTCCAACGCTGGTACCCGCCACTGACCCTGTCTGGAAGCAGCACATGGAAGGAGGGAATCATAGCGCTGTGTCAGACCCCCTGACGATCGCAAACTAATCAGATCTCATAGCTTCTCCCTGAAGTACACATCGACCACCACCCAGTTCACAAGTCCCATCTTTTCTGGACTTATTTTCTGCTATCAGGGACGGGACTAAAACGATGGTGGTATTAGTATGGGAATTAAGGAGATACTCCCCTTGCTTTTCTTTG
>JADBJO010004298.1:180217-190217 GCA_016801955.1 Conus betulinus | reverse complement strand
GCCCTAATTTCTCTCTCGCACACACAGACCCTCCCCTTTCTCTTCTGCCCCCCCCCCCCCCCCCCCCCCCCCCCCCCCCCCCCCCCCCATTTCCCTCCATTTCGTTTTTTTCTTTCCGCCAAAGTTTCTTCGTTTCATGTAGTGTATCTGTCATTTAGGCAGCCTTGCCTTTTGTGTGTGTTTCGTGTATGATATCAACAAATCAAAAGAAAACTATACTGAACCTAAAAAACAGAACATTATTATTGCTACTATCATTATTACTATTATTGTTATTATTACTGTTATTGTTATTATCATTATTCTTATTATCATCATGAAAACTTACAGAGCGCCTATCCTCGGCTAGAGACCAAGCTCTAAGCCTTTACAATCCGCATTCTCCCTTACACAACGGGCTGCCTACCTGGGTAGAGCCGACTGAAGAGCTGCCTGCTGGCGCTTCATTCAGTCGTTTCCCGTGTCATGCAGTCACTATTGTTCACTCCATCTCCTTACTTCCTTCTTTCTTTCCATTTCTCGCGCAGGGTGCATGCTATGTGTAACGTGTCATCCATACCAACGGCCAAACTGGCCTTCTCTTCAGAAAGTTGGTGATGGGATTTGACGTGTGTGCAAAGATGTTATGCATGCGTTCACACACGGTACCTCGGTTTATAGTCTCATTCGAAAGACTGTTCGGGAAATGGAGTCGGAACAATGTTAACTCTGAGGGAAAAAATCCCCTTATACCTAAACGGCCCGGAGGAGATTCGAACCCGCAAACCCTAGAATCACCAAGATTACGAGTCCGGTGCTCTACCAACTGAGCTATTCCGGTCCCCCATAGCATTGCTCGGGCCAGATCAGTCAGTTTTAATCCTCCCTTACCCATGACAGGTTTTTTTTTTTTTTTTTTTTTTTTTTTTTTTTTAATAGATAAGATTACATCATACCTACAAATTAAACAGATCTGATTAGTTTTCATGGATGATGATTCAGACGGCTTTCTATGCGGTTTCAGAGGGACGTGACTACAGGCGGCGACTGAAACAAAAGTTAATCAAGAATCATTAGCGATTAAGTAGTGGGGGAAAACAAGTGCAGGTGAACAATTCTTCCATCATTATAGTAATGACTTGGCAAAGATTTGAAATTAAAAAAAAAAAAAAAGGAGGGGGGGGGGGGGGGGGGGGGGGTGTTGAAGATGAAGAAAATGGGAAAAAATGTATATTACAAATATGAAAACTCTTCACTAGTTGCCTGAGGGAACCATCGCAATCCCTCTCGAAGGCAGATCTATATGTACTGCCTGCTCCTAGGCCTTTCGTCCGCTGGATCGGACTCATCAGGGAGACACGGCTGATTGTATCTGTGCTCTTGGCGTCAAATAGAGACACACCCCAGTCCGTAATTCTGTGGTGTTCTTACCACCAAGGGTTCAAAAAAGAATCCAACAGCACCCCTAAAGCAGCCAGCGAAAGGTAGTAAAATAAAAACAAAACAAAAGTGTGGGGAGGAAAAAAAAAAGAATTATTAGCGAATCCACCCAAACAACAGGGACAAACAAACCATCCTGTAACTGTCTTGGAATGGTCTGTCCCATGTTGTTTGGCGGACACGCTTATAATTCTTTTCAGAAGTTCCTTTACATGCTTAAAAAAAATGGTTCCACAGGATGTAAACCAAACCACTTGACGAGTATACCCGTCATTCTGGGAAGCTTCCTGAGAGTCTCTGAATTTTCCGGAAACTGCAAGGAGCTTGAAGAAGAATTGTTTGAAAAAAAAAATGTCCAATGTCGTCTGATTAGATGTGCGGTCATGGTTTTTGAATTTTCTGGTGTATTCCTGAGGCCGTGTTACGCCACGGTAGTCGAACGTTTGATTCATAAATTTTAAACAACCAGGATTTCAACAAAATTTGTTATAAACATTTCATCGCATTTTTTTGATAAGTAAATTATAACAGAAGCACATTAATGAAGAAGAAAGGGGAAAAGGGGGGAGGGGAAGAGAGAGTGGATGGGGGAAGAAGGGGAGGGGGGAAGGGGCATATAGGGAAGGGGAGAATCTAAGATCCTGAACATAACAACATAATAATAAGTAAAAAAAAATAATATAACAATAATGATAATAATAATGATGATAAGGTAAAGATAACAATAGCATCACAATTATAACAACAATACCTACAACAATGACAAACTGAGAAATTGAAAAGAGGGGTTCATGAGATTTGTTAGCGTCGAAGGACAGGTCTCCATTTTGGGGACCGTTGTAACGGTAATACGAAAGCAGAATATATGAATCTTTTGCTGGGAGTAGAGACTGATGAAACTTGTGACCACAGTCCACGCTCCCTCTGTCTGGATCTGAGTCGATTAGAGATAAGAGGCGGGTTTTGTCTTTTTACTTCAGTCAGTGGTCTGTGTCCGCTGAGGTGTCTTCAAACGACTCAGGGTTTGATTCTTATCGTAACAACCACACGTGTGCTATTTTTGAAAAGACTTTTGTTTAATTGAAATGCCATTTTTCTAGTATTTTTCGTTTAGTAACACTGTAGATCTCTGTTAAGTACAAATCGGTAACACGTAGCTGTACTTGATGTGTGTTTTTGCTTAACTAGGACTGACTTGGTCTCTTTGTTGTGATGTGTTTTTACAAACCCACCACCGAATTCTATTTTTTGAGGAATTAAAGCATTTCTGTATTATGTGTTCTGTATTGTTATTACAGTATTGTAAACCAAATGACTTATACACAGCAAGAGGAAGACTGGACACATTCTTTTTTTTATGAAAAAGAGTTACGTCAGATTACAAAAACCCGTCAAATTTGATATTAAGAATATTTAACATTCAGGTTGAAATCACCATGATTGGTACTAAAGTAGCGAAAGTTACAAAGTTCTACTGATATGCCATTCATTGCTTTATGATTAACAAAAGCAGCAGCGACAAAACCCTTCATTATAGTAATAAGGATGATGATGATGATAATAATAATAGTAATGACAATAATAACAGCAACAACAATAATGATAATGATTATAAACACAGGAAATAAATTTCCTGGGCGGAGAGAAAAAAGTAACCAAGCTAAAAGCACACAGTTGTCACAGAGAGAGAGAGAGAGAGAGAGAGAGAGAGAGAGAGAGATGAGAGAGAGAGAGAGAGAGATAATGATAATGATAATAATAAATACAGGAAATAAATTTCGCTAGCGGAAATAAAGCAACCCAACAAAAAGCGCACTGTCATCACACACACACACACACACACACACACACACACACACAACACACACACACACACACACACACACACACACACACACACACACACACACCACACACACACACCAAACACACCAGAGAGAGAGAGAGAGAGAGAGGATAGAGAGAGAGAGAGAGAGAGAGAGAGGAAAGAGCGGGGAATGCGAATCTGTATTCAGATTAAGGCCAAGCGTCATCTGAAGTGGGTTGAAGATCAATGGTAATATAGTACGTATCAAAATGAAGTAGAGAGGAGAGAGAGAGAGAGAGGAGGGAGAGAGGAGAGAGAGAGAGAGAGAGAGAGAGAAAGAGAGAGAGAGATCTTTAGAGAGAGCGGAGAGAGAGAGAGAGGACAGAGGAGAGAGAGAGACATACAGAGAGAGTGAAAGAGAGACAGGACATAGAGAGAGAGAGAGAGAGAGGAGAGAGAGAGACAGAGACAGACAGGAGAGAGAGACAGGCAGACGAGAGAGAGAGAGAGAGACAGAGCAGAGAGAGAGAGAGAGAGGAGAGAAGAGAGAGAGCAGACCAGAGAGAACAGACAGACAGAGAGAGAGAGGAGAGAGAGAGAAGAGAGAGAGACATACAAAGAGAGAGAGAGAGAGAGAGAGAGAGAGAGAGAGAAGACAGACAGACAGACAGACAGACAGACAGGAAGGAAAGCGCGGTAAGGAACTACGAATATCCACATTCACATTTCGTATTCACAGCGAGTGAATGAGCGGGCAATTTGTCAATCAACTGGGCCACCCACTACGTCCACGCTGCCCCCAGTGTCCTTATTGCTATACCCCGTTTAGCTCATGGAGTCTTGCGTGATTCGGAAACCATTTTAGCCCCCTCCCCCCCCCCTCCCCCCCCCCCCCCCCGCCCCCCGCCCCCGCCCCCCCCACCCCACTTATCTCTCTGAAAAGCAAGAAACGGGTAGAAAGCATGAATTTAAGCACTCCCAAAATGCCTGAACAGGTCACAACACCTCAACCCCTGACCAAGGAGAGAGAGCAGAGCAGAGAGAGAGAGGAGAGAGAGAGAGAGAGAGAGAGAGAGAGAGACAGAGAGATCCCTGACTGACCAATCGTTCGTCATGGCACCCCTAAGACCTATAGTCGTGAGGAGTTCTACCGTTTCCCACCCTGACAAAGCAACAACAACAGCAAGAACAAAGACAACAACAACAGCAACAACAGACTCAAAAACACAAAGTAAAACACACAGTAAAATCCGCCTTGGCTTAAGGCTGTGTCAGGCCAACTGACATAGACTAGAACACCAAGGCTACATCAAAATGTTAGTATATGCTCTGCATAGTTATGCGGGGTTTGTCTTCAGTCGTGACAAGCTCCTAGCATAACATTATCAGTCTCCAAAATCCCCCGTAGTCGGAGTGTGGCTGCCCATGTGGCGGGGTAATCAAAAACGGTCACACACGTAATGTTCTCATCCCCAGCTGATGCATTTGTACCATAGTGTCAAGTACTTCGGCGCTTCGGATGATCCCTGGAGTCTTTTAGCCAGGGTACGACGACGACGACGACGACAAACAACAACAACAACAACAAAAAAACTACAACAACAAAACAACAACAACAAAAAACTACAACAATAACAACAAAGCAAAATGAAAAAAAAAAAATCTTAGTTGCTGCAAAATATCGATTGTATGGTCTCCCCAACAGCTCCATGTTCACAACAGATGTTTCTGTGTGAAAGTCGGCATGTTCCTCCTTTGCTGAAGCAGTGTTCTGACTGACTTCTTCGCAGTCCGTCCTCTTTGTCTTTTTTAACGTCCGTATATACTCTCTCTCTCCTCTCTCTCTCTCTGTGCATGTGTTGTGGGGTGTGTGTGTGTGTGTGTGTGTGTGTGTGTGTGTGGTGTGTGCGTGTGGTGTGTGCGTGCATGTGTGTGTGTGTGTGTGTGTGTGTGTGTGTGTGTGTGTGTGTGTGTGTGTGTGTGTTTTAACTAAGCTGATGTTCTGTAGAATTTTGACAGGAAAAATTTTCGCTGCCGTGGTTTATCTTATGTGTGCAAAGCGCATGTGCACACGGAAACCTAGCAGGGAAAAAAAAAAGATAAAATCGAGCAGACAACAGTAATATCCCTTTGAATTCAGGACAGAAATTGAACGCTGTATTTTTTTTTTTTTTATTTGAATGTGATGGTCTTTACTAATTCCACTTCAGAAGTAATAATGTTGGACTCCATGTTTTTTAAAGCTTGCAACTGGACTTCGAAAATGAACATCAAGATAACCTGATAGGCACAATCGCGTCCTTCACTTTGACAGCAGTCTATCTTTTTTTTTTTTTTGACGAATTTAAGCGATGTTTGTAAATAAATGTTGAAATATATCTCGAAACAGGATAGCCTTGCGTGTTTATTTAGATGTCCATCGTCAGTACACTGGTCCATAACAATTTAATTTCGAATATTAAAACTACAGATAGGGGTCATGCACCATGTTCTGCTGGTTTACCTGCTGTTTCACTCAATATGTTGTTCAGTTTATCTGCTGTGCTATTCCATACGTTCTTCACTTCACCTGCAGTTTTATTCAATACATTGTTCACTACCTGACGCGTTCCAACAGAAATCAATGTTAGCTCCTCTTGACTGAATGAAATACGTCAAAAACATAATTTATAAACGAAAGCCCTTCTTTACATTGCGACCTCAGTTTCGTAAGCTGTGCACAGACCAGTCGTGAAAAAAAAAACAACAAAAAAAAAAACCCAGAGATGAAGAACGGATAGCCTCAGTATATTTGTTTTCAGCAGTTGGAGTTCCTGAGCGCACTTTGAGGGCACTCACCGCCTCCTGTTGATCTGATTGGCTGTCTAACTGCGTCCATTTCACAATTTGACAATCCGTTCACAAAGCTTCAAACTGTCGAGTTGAAGCATTGACGCAAAGACTCGCGCTCAGGGAATGGTTACATACAGGCAGTTAGCTGGCACTTGCTAAACAGCGGATGACAAGAAGGTAGTGTACATGGTTACCTTAGACGGCAGCCTGGCAGACCAATTCTCACACCCGGAAACAGTTGATTACCTGCCTGAACAAACAGGACTCCGACGACAGAGAACAGTGGGGAAGAGGCGAGATACCGATTCTCTCCCTTCTACAACTTTGTTCATAACAAATCAGGATGTTAACAGTTGCAACGCCACTGCCACTCACATGGATAGACTGCATGAAAATAGCTCATAAATCTGTTGTGAATGTGGGGAAAAAATCTTCCCGTGGCGGGGAGGGGGGGGGGGAGGGGGAGGGGGGAGGAGGGGGGAGGGCAAAGTGGTTTCTGCATTTTTCAATGGGGATTCATTACTCCAGCTTCTGTATGTGATTCTTATTTCAAGACGTTTTTTCCCCTTCTCGTCCTCAAGAGACGGCATCTTGATATTGTCATCTTTTCTCCAACTAATAAGCCACTCGGGTTGAATGGGCTCCACCTGACATGATGTAGAGCTCTTGTCCATGCTACATTTCTTAAATCAATCGTAAGTGGGCCTTTTGTTTCTGTTGGGCTGAAGAGAGGTCAGGTCAATGGTCTCTTTTTCCATCAAAGAAAATTTTGTCAGTCCTCTGAATTTGACCGAGAAAGGCTGATAATGACGTATTCGGCTATATACAGGTTTGGTAGATTTTCAGAGATATCGAACTACTTTTTCCATGTACGTATTTTGTTTGTGTGCTGAAATATCAAGAGCAAGTGGAATGGCTTCGTTGTTTATGTTTTGTATTTTTTTTCAATAAAGTTGTTGGTCTAACAAAGAAACCTCTTGTGCGTAGTCAGTTTCGATCAGATCAGCGTAATGGCTAAATATGGTATTGTTCCGGGCTCTATGACTGTGCACCAAATAGCTTCATAAATTGTCATCAAAGTTCATCATCATTGACATCAGATAGTTCAGAAATAAAAGTAAGACCCCAAAATGTTACTTTTCATATTGTATAGTTTCGTCATTTACAAAAAGATACAGCACAACATGCCGCAATTAAGACTCGTTGACTTTCACATCTATTTAGTTTATCTATTCCCGTTGTGTGAATTTTAAAGAAAAATGTATGTCATTGTGACTGTCAAAACATTCACGACCACACAGTATATTATGTCGAAAATATCTTCTGCAAAAAGGTACAATACGTAAAGCATGGGAGAAGAGAGAGCCATGAGGACGAGAGAGAGGAGAGAAGAGCTGGGAGGAAGAGAGAGAGAGAGAGGGAGAGGAGAGAGAGGAGAGAGAGAGAGATGAGAGAGAGGGAGAGAGCGAGAGAGTGAGAGCTTTGATGAAAACACAACCTTCGTGAATGAGCAGACCATCGTTATCGATGGGATAGATACCTACCTTGAAAAAATCCAAACAAACAAGAAATCAATCAAAGGAAGAAAAATACAAACAAAACAAAATCATCATGCACAGGTTTATGTTCAGCCATCATTCCTGAAGACGGAGTGTGGCTGTCTGAACAGTTAGGAATGGAAGACGAACACAGGACACCGATGATAAAACTTTGTAACCGAGATACGAAGAAAAAAAAAACGAATAGGGGAATTTGCACTGGCTCCATTTGTTGTTGATATTATCTTTATTCGCATTGTGCAGTCACCCTGTCCTTGCCTTTCACTGTGGCATTCTGTCATTATTCTTTCTTTCTTTTTTTTTTTTTTACCTCATAAACGCCACCTGCAAAATGACACGGACGAGCAAAGAACAAAGGAACTCTGCTTGCAGAAACCCCGATGGTGAGACAGTGTTGGGTAAAATAATATATATGCAAAATTTTCGACTGAAAGCTGTTGTACCAAAATCGGGAAACACCTCCAGGATAACTCGAAAAAATTGATTAATTACAGCAGCGACACTTCTCTCTTTTCTCTTTTTTTTTTTTGATAATTAAGCAGTATTTTTCTTTTCTTTCTTTTCTTGTTTTTTCTTATTATTTTGTTTTTCTGTTTTCTTTTGTTGCTTGCTGCATTTTATCGTGTTTCTGTTTGTTTGAGAATTGCTTTTTAAAAACTTTCAGTCTGCGATACGTGCCCACACCCTAGTAAGCACAAATACTATTCAGCCACGCCTCCTCTTCTGTCTGTCTGTGTTGGTCTGTCTGTCTGTCTGTCTCTGTCTGTCTGTCTGTCGGTCTCTCTCTCTCTCTCTCTCATCTCTCTCTCTCTCTCTCTCTTAAACCACGTAACGTCTATCACTGTTATTTAGTTGTTATTATGAAGTGCATTCAGCAAAATTAGTTCGATGTAGATATAGTAATACGTAGAAAGTGATTTGCGTTAAGAAACGTTTTTTTTTTTTTTTTTTCCCTTTTCCCTTTCTTTTTTTTTTTTCTTTTCTTTTTTTCTTCTGTTCTTTTTTTTTTTTTCTGTTTGTGACGCGCTGTTGGATATTTCAATCAGGTTCAATGAAAACATTCCAGACGTTACTTTGTTATTTTATTACATCAGGAACGGAGTCCAGGCCAACAACAGGGGCGTGTTCTAGAATCTGTTTATCCTTGCACATCTAGCATTCATTTAGCTGAATCATCGTCGATCTTCATCAAGTTTTATAGGATGATGTCAAGAACGCAGACTAGGTCAGCGACGTGGCCCCCAAACTGATCTCGCTGTCTCTGTCCCCCGGGTCTTGATACCACAGAACAGACATGGGGCAGGCCACCATGTTAACCCTTAACACCTTTGGGTTTTGACACTTCTCATGAAGACACTTCACCCCTCCTCCTCTCAGTGGCCTTGTGGTGCATTCCGTGTCATGTGCCTCTCACCGTGACACATATTCTTTTAGAGTGCAGGGACTTGCAGGATGTCAGACTTAAACCACTTTACAGCTGAACTCCTTGACAAAAAACAAAAAAACTTGTTCAACCTTGTTCATGCCCCACCAGATTGTGATCTTTGGGTTCCGAGGGAGATTAAACATTTTCACACATGATCTAAGAGTTTTTTTTTTACAAAGAAAGATCTTTAACCATTTCTGGTGTGCTTTTAGTGGTGGTATTTTCGAAGGGTTATTTTTTAAACCGGGTGTTTGTGAATTGAGGTTTTTTTTTTTTTTTTTTTTTTTTTTTTTTTAATATGACTTGTGAGTTGACTTCAACGCGGTGGTAGCCCTGATATGGCCCTTGTGGTCGGCTGAGCTGTAAGGCAACAAGCGCCTTGCCTTCACAACCGAATTCACGAGGCATGTCGATTCCCGTACTGATGACAGATAGAATATTGCTTTTTTTGTGTGAACCAGTCAGATATACTTTCCTTTTTTTGTACATTGAATAAAAAGAAATGGCTGAAAGAATTTGGAAGGATTTTGTTTGGATCTTTCGTCCGTTAAGGCACCATTTATCTGGTTTGAATCGAAATAGAGTTTTAAACATATAACAGAAACTAGACTGCTTAAACCATTTTATTTCAAAATCCTTTTTATTCATGAATATTAGATTATGTCGGAGTCTGTGATTCGTCCAATTTTTGTAAACTTCTTTGTGATTGAACCACAAAGCTTACCCAGTGTACCCAGTTGTAAAGGTTGAAAATAAGACTGCAACATGGAAAATTTGTGGATTAAGTTTTCATTTACATTCTATAAATGTGTTTAATTTGCATTGGTTGTCATTTTGTGAAGAGTTTAAATAAAGCATTTTGTTTTATGTACAGCGAATCGAACACGTTGTTAGTTTAGTGCAATGATAAAAAAACCATTATTATGATAAAGGTCATCTTTATCATCATTATGCAGT
>JADBJO010004298.1:157500-170000 GCA_016801955.1 Conus betulinus | reverse complement strand
AAGCAATATCCAGAGATAGATGAGTTTTGATAAAACTAAAAGATTTGAGTATCGCCACTCTACCTAGTGGCGTAACAGTCCTTTGCAACCATATTTTGAACAGATGTTTTACCTCTAATAGCTTGTCTTTCATATTTATTTTCTGTGACACTTCTGATATCGTTAGTAAACCAGAGCCCTAATATTTTAAATCTAAGAGGATTCCATTCCATATCTTTATTCACACTATATAATATTCGAAGAGTTTTTCTTGCTACCTAACCATACGTTGAATGTTTTTGAATAATTCAATTTCAGTCCTGATATAATTTCAAACTCATTCAGCCTTTGGAACAGCTTTTCATAAGAGTTTCTGTCACCTTCCAATGTAAAAGATGTATCATCTGCAAACTGACAAATCTTAAATTCTGTGTCAGCCACTTTTAATACCTTTTATATCTCTATCATCTCTTATTTTACAAGCGAGTATTTCCGCACATAAAATAAATAAATAGGGTGATATTGGATCTCCTTGCCTGCAACCTCTTTCTATTTTGAAAATTAAAGGACATTTTCCCATTTACTAACACATAAGCTTTTATGTCATTGTAAAAGACAGATACCATTTGCGTATTTCATCTCCAAAACCAAATCTTTTTAGTGTTTTATCCATGTATGTACCAGCTAATGGAGTCGAATGCTTTTCGAAGTCAATAGAGACTAATAAACCGGGTAAAACGTTTTTCATCAAGGTAATGGATAATGTCATAAATAGTTCTGATGCTGTCCCCTATGTATCTTCCAGGAACGAATCCTGTGTGGTCTTCGTTTATGAGTTTAGGCAAGATCGATTTAATTCGACTGGCTATAGACGCTGATCCGATTTTATACACAACATTTAGGAGAGTTATTGGTCTCCAGTTCTTAAGGTATTCTTTGGGTTTATCTCCCTTCGGTAGACAAATTATGATTCCTTCTTTCTGTGTAACGGACATTTCGCCTCTAAAGAACCCTTCATTTAAGGAACGAACTACAAAAATTGCCTAACTGTTTCCAGAGAAATTTGAAAAAAAATAACTGTCATCCCATCTGTACCTGGACTTTTGTCATTTTGCATTAATTTTAGAGCTTTTGACGCTTCTTCTAATGTTATGGGTCCTTCTAACTTATCAGATTCTGTTTTTTGATAACCTAGGCAAATTATGAACGTAGTCTTCCATAAGGATATCTTCTGTGTTTTTGTCCTTGTATAGTGTTTGATAAAAATTTCTCGTTTCTTTAAGTAGATCATCTGTTTCAGATAGTATTTCCCCTCGTTTGTCACAAGTTTCGTCATTTGTTTGCTAATAAAATGCCTCTTTTCCAAAGAAAAGAAATATTTCGTGTTTTTTTTCACCCTGTGACGCCCATCTAGCTTTTGATCGAAGAATTATACCGTCTATCTTCTTTTTTCTAATTTCACTCAACTCTCTCTTTTTCTCTTGTAGTACCTTTAAAATCAGATTCGTTTAAGGGTGAGTTTTTTTCTAACATGTTTTTTTTCTAATTTTGTTCTGTCCATCCAACCTTTTTCTTTTCTCTTATACTATACGATATGGTCTGAGCTCTTATCTCCATAAGTAATACATCGAGGAACAGCTGATCAGAGATAGTAAATTGAATTTGGTCACTAGGAATTTGCTCTATGTTATGTCGATCGTATGGTAAAGCTGCGTACTGCTCTTTAGTTTTCTTGATAGTTTCTTTAACAAGTTCAATATAAGAAGTATTTTTCAGTAAAGATGAATTAAATTTCCAAAGACTTCTCTGTCTTACTTCTGCTTTATATTTCAGACTGATACAAACAAGAGAGTGATCACTTCTGTGTCCATATAAAATGTCAGCTTCCTTAACATATGTGATCAGCGAATCGGACACAAGGAAAAAATCTAAACGGCTTTGTTGGAGGGGATTGAGTCTTCTCCATGTGTATCTGTGAGCTTCAGGGTTGAGTCTCTCTCCAAAAATATCAACAAGTTCCAAGTTTAACATCATATCAATTACCTTATCCTGAGACTTAGGATTGTTGATATTTTTATAATTATGGTAGTCAAGGTTTGGATTAATAACAAGGTTCCAATCTCCGGCTACGATTATGTTAGGGATCCCGAAATTTTTCTATTCTTTTTTGTAATTCTGCATAGAAAGATGGTTGGTCCCTATTTGGTCCATAAATGTTAACCAATAAAATATCTTTTTCCATAGTGTTTAGCACTAATATTATATAATTTCCTTTTTCATCTTTTACTGTCTTTTTTATCTTAAATTCAAAGTTGTTATTTAACAGAATAGCTACTCCTCTAGATTTACTACTATTCGATGCGAATATGCATTCATAACCCCCATTCTGCTCTAACTTGACGATATATTTTTTGACTGAAGTGAGTGTCCTGTAGTAAGTAGATAGAATGATTTTTCTGACGAAGAAACTGAAATACATCTCTTCTTTTCTGAAGATTTCCTAAGCCCTGGCAGTTAAGTGATGATATCGTTATATTACTCATTTGTCTTACTCTTTCTCTTTATTCAAGAGCACTTTGGCAATGTTCATTGCTACATACTTCAACCTTCGTTTTGTTCTTTCAATTGTCTGGTATAATAAAAGGATCGAACCACTTACCACAAAAAGGAAACAATCTCCAAAAAAATTCACGTCTGTTTAACATACTAGACGTGTTTACCCTATATCGCACATGACAAACAAACAAGTAAAAATATCCAAAAACAGTTCTGAAAAAATACATTCCTCTGACCATCGTATGCGAACATGTGTGCAGTTCGAAGAGGAGAAAGGCAAACATTATCTGAATTCGAATTTACAGACAGAGAAAAAAAAAAAAAAAAAATCTGACAGCACTCAACAAAAATCACAATTTATCACAAAAATCACAAAAATCAAAAACGGTGTGCAAGTTCACTTTTTTTTTTTTTTTTTTTTTTTTACTACATATCACCAATAATCATCATTGGGTTTTTTTTTTTCCCCTTCCATTTTTCTTTTTATGAGACGAATGATAAAAAACACAAAGGACAACAACACAGCTTCGTAGTTTTTGAGATGACTACTGAGTGCCATGAGGTGTGTCTGTAAGAACAATTACAAGCGCTTCGGATTGCCCGTGTATGCAGGTCTCAAATGTGTGTGCTCTGTACCTGCTCTATGTGTGTGCTCGCGCATGCGCGCGCACGCGCGCGCGAGAGCACGCGCGCGCACACGCGCTCGAAAGCACGCGCGCGCACGCGCGCGCGCACGCGCGCACGCGCGCACACACGCACGCGCACACACACGCACGCGCGCGCACACCCGCGAACCCGCGCGCGGTCGATGACTATATATGTAAATATATGCATCTGTGTGTGTCTGTTAGAGAGAGAGAGAGAGAGAGAGATGAGAGAGAGAGGAGAGAGAGAGAGAGAGAGAGAGAGCATGCGCGCATTTGTGAACTAGCGTGAGAGTGACTCGATGCGGGCGTTCATGATCCTACGTGAGGAGGGGGGGGGGGGGGGGGGGGGGGGGGGGGGGGGGGGCGACTACGTGCGTGTGCGTGAACTCCCATCAGCAACATGCTTCAAGTGAATTCATCTCTCTGTTTACGCTCAGTGGACACTGTGTTCAACCTGAAACTTAAGAAAGGTTAAATAAATAAATAAATAAATAAATAAATAAATTCAGAAATAAATAGATAAAATCGACACATAAAAAAAAAAACAAAAAAAAAAAAAAAAAAAAAAAACGAGAGCAGTTCAGGACCTGGGTTATAACCTCCAGGCCATTCCCAATAGAATTAAGTACCCAATGCATTTGGGCCACTCTCACAGACCATTCCGCACACAAATAGGTAAATGATATACACTTTGCAACGACAGCAAACATTTGTGTGTTTCATCCCTGAAAAAATTATCATTTCAAATGTATAAAAAGAAAAAACAAATGAATAAATGAAATAAAGTGGGAGGGCGGGGTCGTAGACGGGGGGGGGGGGGGGGGGGGGGGGGGGGGGAGGGGGGGGAAGAAAAAGGGGGAAAAAAAAAAAAAAAGCTAAAAGATAAAAGAAAAAAAAAAAAAAAAAAAAAAAAAAAATAAAAAAAAAAAAAAAAAAAAAGAAAGCGAGTGATTGGTGCTTTATGTCCCCCGAAAAAATTACCATGCCCCGGCCCGGACTGGAGTTGGACTTCCCAATGTGTCCTACGGATTGACTTGAAAGGTGACTGAAACCAGAAGTAACTACCACTGGCAACTTGGCGGCCAATTTCTGAGCAATTTATTCCTACGGCTTGATAGAGGAAGCACTGAAATGTTACTGCTGTTCGTTCACGATGTGATCGTGGGTCAAATGGGCCCACTTCACCCCGTTCACTCTAACGTTTCTGGTTAATAGTCATTCCAACCACATTGGATCCTGTTCAATATTACATCAAGCCAGTAACAGCGCCGTCTCCATATCGAAAAAATCGAAAATTGATTTTAAATCTCTATAATATTCGTATCTCTCTCGCGTTATTGTACGGTGCCAGCCCATCCTTTGGTAAACACATCAATTAAACCTCTGTATGATATACATTCAGGGAACATTTTATATTCCTCCCACCATATTGTGACCCAAACAAATTTAAAACCGTTAAAAAAATGGAATTCAGTTCCGCAGAATCTTTTTAAATGTAGGAAAATGACTGCAAAGTACTTTTTTTCAGGTTTTGTGACGCCAGGATTCAACCAGGTTTTGCTGTATGCCGACGAGAAGTTAAAGGGATTACACAACATAAAACCTTAGGGGGGGAAAAGGAGCAAAATGTTGGGATGTAAAAGATTTCTATGTGTTTCAGTCAGAACTCTTAAACAAAATGGTATGGGAGGATTTGGGGTCGATACGCATCATTTGTTACCTCTTACGTCACTTGTTTTACGATTCTGCTTTAGACTTTTTACAGATTAATGCTATTAGATATACCTCGTAGGCCATATTTGAGGCTACTGGATTTATGATAGGACAACAAGACTGGAGCCTCAAAGAAGAGAGAGTGAGACGAGCCTGTCAGAAGAGAGAGAGGAGAGAGGAGAGAGAGAGGGAGAGAGACTGAGAGAGAGGTGAGAGAGATGAGAGAGAGGGAGGGAGAGAGCGGAGAGGAGAGAGGAGAGATGAGAAGAGCGAGTGAGGAGAGAGAGAGAGAGAGAGAATATTAATCCCAGATTATCACGACAACCTACTAGAACTTTGATGCTTTCAAGGATGACAATCTCACCACACACCCTTTGCCAAAGAACGTAATGTCGGGGGAGGGGGGGGGGGTGGGGGGGTAGGATATGGAGGAGGTTGAAGATGGCTCGTTTTGGG
Organism: Conus betulinus; assembly: GCA_016801955.1. NCBI lineage: Eukaryota > Metazoa > Mollusca > Gastropoda > Neogastropoda > Conidae > Conus > Conus betulinus. The sequence continues at coordinate 164,649 of JADBJO010004298.1, read as the reverse complement.
GGGTAAGGCAAATAGAGTGGGGCGGTCGGGGGGGGGGGGGGGGGGGGGGGGGCTGAGGGGGGGGGAGGGGGGGTGCAGGGGGGGGGGGAGGATGGCGGCGGCGGGAGGGTGGTGGTGGCCAGGTCTTCTGTCGATTCCATGGTAGCTTTTAGCTTTCATCTCTCCAAACAAAATATTGGGAACGTGTGCATTAATGGCCAGGCACGCCCTCTCTGCGGGACATCGTTATAACTGTCTCTTGAGGTGGTGGTGTGTGTGTGTGTGTGTGTGTGTGTGTGTGTGTGTGTGGTGTGTGCGTGCGTGGGCGTGCGTGCGTTCGTGCGTGCGTGAGTGCGTGCGTGCGTGCGTGCGTGCGTGCGTGGTGTGTGTGTGTGTGTGTGTGTGTGTGTGTTGTGTGTGTGTGTGTGTTTGGATGCGAGAGAGAGGAGAGAGAGAGAGAGAGAGAGAGGAGAGAGAGGAGAGAGAGGGGGGAGAGAGAGAGGAGGAGAGGGAGTGAGAAGTGCGAGAGAGAGGGGAGAGTGAGTGGTGTGTGTGTGTGTGTGTGTGTGTGTGTGTGTGTGTGTGTGTGTGTGTGTGTTACACCACAGAATGTCACAATTCCATAATCTGTGGTAATGTGACAAAAACCTGAAGAGACCACACCCGGGTCCGCCACGGTTTTTTTTTTTGTTTTTGTTTTTTGTTTTTTTTTGTGGCAATTGCAAGGAGAAAACGTGGGTAGCTTCCCCACGAAGTTAGCTACAGGAGATAAGTTATCACTCTGTTGAGTAACGTCAAGAATTCTGGAGGGATAGGAGAATGGGGAGGTTAAGGCAACTGAGGGAGGGGGGGGGGGGGGGGGGGGGGCACGTATTTTATCAAATCCTGCAAAACCTTAATTAAAGAAAGGGGGAAGAGGTTCATTTAAATGTATGTTTTCAGTATGAAAAGGTAGTGATGCATGTGTGCACGCGCGCGCGCGCGTGTGTGTTGTGTGCGTGCGTGCGTGCGTGCGCGCGCGCATGTGTGTGTGTGTGTGTGTGTGTGTGTGTGTGTGTGTGTGTGTTGTGTGTGTGTGTGTGTGGTGTGTGTGTGTGTCTGTGTGTGTGTGAGGGTGGGGGGAGATGGCGCACGTGTGGGATTTGTTGAGCTACTTTCCTTGAATATATTGGCTAATCAACTTCGTGCACTCTCATATAGAGATGACTTCAAAGTAAATAGCCTGCATCAGGATAGCTTTGAACGCACCAGGGATAATCCATGACACCTGCTTCTTAACTCATATGCCTTTGCCCAATTTGGATTTGATGACCCCCCTCCCCCTCCCCCCCACCCCCTCCCTCCAAGCATATGCCTTCCACACACGCAGTGACTATCTTTTGATGTATTATTAAACAGACAACACATAAAAAAACGAACCCCTTCCCCACCTTTTCTTTAATCAAGATTTTTGCAGGATTTAATAAACAATATGCGTCTCCCTCCCTCAGTTGTCTCCTCCTCCCCTTCTCCTACCCCTCCTGAATTCTTGACGTTACTTCACATAGTTGATAAGCTTATCTTCTGTAGGTAGCTTTTAGGGGACGCCACCCACGTTCTCTTGTAAATTTGTCACAAAATAAAAAACGTGGGGCGACCCTGTGTGGTCTCCCAGGTTTTGTTATATTTACAACAATGATTATGGAAATGTGACATTCGTGTTGGTGGTAACACAACTCTCTCTATTCTCTCTCTCGCTCCTCTCTCTCTCCTCTCTCTCTCTCTCTCTCACCTCTCTCTCTCTCCTCTCTCTCTCTCTCTCTCTCTGCACTTACGCGAGGAATTCTACAGTCTTCCATTTGCATTAGTTTTGAGCGCAGTTAGCGGATGTGCCTACATCTGACAGCAGAAATAAACGTAAATGGGAAAACGTCAGTTTTTCCCATAAATACGATCGTTTGGACTTCGTCTGTTTACACCAAGAAACCTCTTCAGAGCAAAAGACATGTACAGATTCACAATGGACAACCGCTTTTTCCAGTCCCCATAACTCCAGAGCCGTGCTATACAATTGGCTGAACCTGAGAATCAAACAGCTTTATAAATAACATAAACGAAGAATTACTAAGAATACATAATTTCATGATTGTAAAGCAAAACATTTTTCGCCTGACTTGGAAGATCTTTGCCGCACCAATAAAAACTCAAACGTGTTGAGAATAATATAGCTAAGATATTTATAAAGCACTGACAACTGGCATAGCAATACCATCAAACACCCACCTTTTGCTTTACACTTGAATAATCACCTTACGAAAATACTATGATTTTGCTTTATTTCCATATTGACCTTCAACTGCAGTGATTTGAGTGGCACGGTGCAAGCTATTCACTATGTTTGCAGTCCTAAAAACAGTTTGGACATCAAAACAACATCGTCAGCCAAGAGCACGATACACAATTCAAAAGTGTCGAGCGACAATCTAAAGCACCATGTTACCATTGTTGATTACATCAAAAAGCTAAATCAAAAATGATAAACAAAGAAAAAAAGATAGGGCTACATGCATCTCCCTGCTTGACTCCACTGCAACAATTGATATAGTCAGTAAGTTTCGCTCCACAACGCACTCTGGTTCTTACTCTATCATACATACTTCTAATAATCATTTAGAGATCATTTGAGAGAGAGGAGAGAGAGAGAGGAGAGGAGAGGGAGAGAGAGGAAGGGGCGGCGAGAGAGAGACGAGAGAGAGCGAGGAGAGAGGAGAGGAGAGACGAGAGAGAGAGAGAGAGAGGAGGAGAGAGAGAAGAGAGAGAGTTAGTGAGCAATTGTTTTAAACTTTGAAAATAAGTTTTTTTGGTGTGGTAAAATAGAACAGTGTAAGCCTCTCCACACATGCCGAACCAAAACAAAATCAAAAATTAAAAAACGGAGAGAGAGAGAGAGAGAGAAGGGAGAGAGGAGAGGAGGAGAGAGAGAGAGCGAGAGAGAGAGAGAGAGAGAGTTGAGCAATTGTTTTAAACTTTGGAAAATAAGGGGGGTTTTTTGTGGTAAGATAGAACAGTATAAAGAGTTCTTACTCTATCATACATACTTCTAATACATGTTCTCGGCATGTGTCGAGAGGGCTTATACTGTTCTATTTTTACCACAAAAAAAAACTTATTTTCAAAGTTTTAAACAATTGCTCAACTCTCTCTCTCTCTCTCTCTCTCTCTCTCTCTCTCTCTCTCTCTCTCTCTCTCTCTCTCTCTCTCCAACATGCCCAAACCAAACAAAATCAAAATTTTTTTAAAAAATCGGAGAGAGAGAAGAGAGTAGATAGATAGATAGATAGATAGATAGATAGATAGATAGAGAGAGAGAGAGAGCGAGAGATGACGGACCCGGAGAAGAGAGAGAGAGAAGAGAGAGAGAGAGAGAAGGAGAAGGAGATGAGAGCGAGAGAGACAGACAGACAGAACAGACAGACAGAGATGGGAAATACATTTTAACCCTGTGTACGCTGTTGCCTTGTTTTTTGTCAAACAATTGTCAACAAACAGTGGTGGACCCACTTCAAGTTCTGGACACATTTCGTCACTTTGCGACAGACCGCTAGTTTGTGACACTCTGCGGTGTAACACCTCCTCGACAGAAAGGCCCGCGCCCTGCAAACAAGGAGTTGTAAACCTCCCCGCTGTATAATGTACAGTGGGGCGCTAATAGCAACGTGACAGCGAATAGTCTTCCTGTAGCTGAGCCCCAGCTCGGTAATTGAGGTGGCTCTGCCCAGGGGCACAAGCAGTGCACAGCGCAGCACATACAGCTAGGAGACTACTGTGTTTTCCGGGAGATGGATGAGCTGGGGTGGGGGGTGGTGGAGGGAAGTGGGGGGGGGGGGGGGGGGGGGAATCTGACCGCTGCAGGCTTTCCTGTCTGATAAGTGCTGAGTGCAGCCCGCGCTGGTTCTCTCGCGGTCTTCTTTTCCTTCAACGTTCCTCGTTTTTCCTTCTCTCTGAATCTCTGTGTAACAAAAGTAGTGAGAAGTTAAGGGTGTGCTTCGAAGTTTGGGGATGGATGGACGAACGAGCGGAGAGATTTGCAAGGGCAGGCTACTGTAATGCACGTGATTTGGGAGGTTGGAGAGAGAGAGAGAGAGAGAGAGAGGAGAGAGAGACGAGAGAGAGAGAGAGAGAGAGGGAACGACAATGTTCAAGGGGAAAGAGGAAGACTACGATGTCCAGGACCAAGCAGAGAAGGACGAGCTGAGGAAGAACAGAAATGGCATTCTGGGACGCAGCGAAAAGAGCAGGGTATCTTTCCTATCAGCTGTAAAACGATTCAGTCTTCTATGGATTAGAAAGCAAGTATCGTAATGAAGAAGTGGAGAGATAAGGCTTTCCTATGAGCTGTAAACGATTCAGAATTAGAAAGCAAGTATTCGTAATGAGGAAGTGGAATGAGGGCAAGTGGTGGAGGGGAAAGGGGAGGCGGGAGGAGGTGTGAGTGTGTGTGTGTGTGTGTGTGTGTGGTGTGTGTGTGTGTGTGTGTGTGTGAGGGGGGGGGGGGTCGTGTGCCCTTTGTAAAACCTTTCATTTGTTGGTATATTGAAAAGAGGAAGCAAGGTTGGTGAGGCAGAGGTGGGGATATTGATGGAGAGACAAGATCAGTTGCTGTCTGTGCGGATACATACAGCATGTGGCGTCTCCATTGTGATGGAGTTGTGTGAGGGAGAGGTGAGGGGCGCGCAGCACGGGGAGGGAGGGCTTATAGGGGAGGGCGCGCGGGTTGGGGGTGGGGGGGGGGGGGGGGGGGGGGGGGGGGGGCATGAGGAAGGATGAGTTTTACACCTGTTCTGGTAGAAGAAACTGGTAAAAGCATCACAAGATTATGCGGAGAGTGTGACCGACTTATTTCTCATTTATCTGTTTATGAAAACTGGAAAGTAATGCAATTCAGTGTTAAAAAAAAAAAAACACCAAAAAATCCCAAAAATAAAAAAGCAAAGCTCGCTCTCTCTCTCTCTCTCTCTCTCTCTCTCTCCTCTACCTCTCTCTCTCTCTCTCCTCTCTCTCTATATATATATATATATATATGTATATATATATATATGTATACCTATATATCTATATATATATATATATATATCTATATAATATATAATATATATGTATATTCCTTGGATTAACGTTGACTGTCAGACATGTAGGCCATCTGCCACGAGTGCAATCAGTCGTGTGTAATGGTGAATGTCAACCAGTAGACCAAATTCGATCGTGGACTGCCTAAAGAAAAACAGTTGTGGCTTTTAAAACCTCCCACTGCCTGTCAGGGAAGGATTGATAACGCATTTCACTTCGCTTTTTTTTGTCCTGTCTTTCTTCTGGCTCTTTTGGTCGCCCATCCTTTTCAGATCCATGCTAAATCGTTTTTCGTTGTGCCTGAGGACCACTTCAAACAGACATTTTTTTTTTTTTTTTTTTCTGGGTATTTATTCATTTCCTTTCTATCTTGGTTTGTTCTGAATGAGGGGAAAAACAAGTAGGTCAAGGCTGGTTACTCTTGTGTTTGTTATATTCGTTTGGTGGACGTAGTCTTTCAACAGTTATTTTCATGTTTTGACTTCACCTGTAGTCATTACACTTTTAAAATCATAACCAAAGTTGTCCTTTTTGGGTTGTCTCTTTTTACTTTTATTTATTCGTTCATTTATGTGTTGTTGTTTTTTTTTACTTTTCAAATAATGGCTACCCTTTGTTCTTTTGAATTTATCGCGACATAAGCGGTAAAATGTGTTTCTTTATTTTGATCATTCATTACCATTTTTCTCTCTTCATGGATTCACTTTGCCGGTCTGTTTGGGATTCCGTTGGGATTGTGATCCCCCCCCCCCCCCCCCCCCCCCCCCCCCCCCCCTCTTCTTCCCTCTATCGTGGTACGAATAAAACATCCTAGATGGTTATTCCGTGGTATTCCGAGACCATGTGTGGAGTTGCCGCCGCAACTAGCCGTTGAGGCGGTCGGGTTGAAGTTTTATCAATGAAGAGAAGAAAGTCGACATCCGAATCTAGATGGATAAAAACAAATGATTTTACTTTTTTTTTTTAAATCAGTGGTTCCATTTCCTGTCAGTGGAGGATAAACATTCGCGTTTAAAAAGTCGATTTTTAATCTTCCATATTTTCCTCCATAACCCCCTCTCTTGCCGACCCCGTCACTAATTCATTTCAATATGCCCGAGGGCTTGTGTATTCGCCACTTTTTCCCATTGTGCGTTTCGTTTGCTAGCTCTATTGTGCCAGAAAAAAACACCAATAGGTCAAAGTTCATTGCTGCAACGTCTGTCACATTCACACCGGGTGATTAGTAATTCCGCAAAACTTAATGTTTGTTTTGAAACGTCCGACTGTCGTTTGCATACTTGAAAACGTAGACAAAATCCCTGGTTCAAAGCACTGTATTGCACAAGCTTGACGCGTCTAAAGGTTTAAAACTGAATGGTGGTCAAAGGCCAAAGGAAAAAAAGCCAAAAAACTGAATGGTGGTCAAAGGCCAAAGGGAAAAGCCAAAACGAGACATGATGATTCAGGAGATGAGGAAAAAGAAGAAGACAAAAAAAAAAACACTCCAAAAAGCAGTCCAGCAGAGCCAGCAAGGGCAATGGACAACGTGGGAGAATGCACTCCAAGAAGTCTCACGTGGAATGACATTTGGCACATGGCCCCTCTCAGGATCAGCTTCATTCTCAGATCTGTATATGCAACAGACAATGCATTGCAGTACAACAATAAGGACCCCACACAACAGACAATGCATTGCAGTACAACAATAAGGACCCTCAACAGACAATGCATTGTAGTACAACAATAAGGACTCCCCCCCCAACAGACAATGCATTGCAGTACAACAATAAGGACCACCCCCAACAGACAATGCATTGCATTGCAGTACAACAATAAGGACCCTCAACAGACATTGCATTACAGTACAACAATAAGGACCATTCCCAAAACAGACAATGCATTGCAGTACAACAATAAGGACCCCCAACAGACAATGCATTGCCAGTACAACAATAAGGACCACCCCGCAACAGACAATGCATTGCAGTACAGCAAATAACGGACCACCCGCAACAGACAATGCATTGCAGTTTGCAGCAATAAGGACCCACCCCAACAGACATTGCATTGCAGTACAACAAT
>JADBJO010004298.1:142500-145000 GCA_016801955.1 Conus betulinus | reverse complement strand
TATCTGACACAGAATTTAAAATAAGCCAGTTTGGAGATGACACGTCGTTTACATTAGAAGGGGATAAAAGGTCATATGGAAAAACTGTTCAACTCAATAGAAGAATTTGAAGGCATTTCTGGTCTTAAATTAAATTTTAAAAAAAAAACCTGCAACGTATGGCTACAGCAAAAGAAAGGCTCACAAACTGTAGATTTGGCTGAAAAGCATATAATATGGAACCCTACAAAATTCAAACTTCTAGGAATTTGGTTGACAACTGATTTATCAAAACTAAACAGAAATAAATTTGTCAGATAAGTTCACAGAAGTTCAAAACTTGTTTAAAATTTGGTCAAAACGTATGTGTACTCCTCTTGGTAAGGTTGCAGTATTAAAACCTCTGATTTTGTCTAAACTTGTATATACCTGTGGATGTTACTCTCAAACCCCCCTGAGAGTGACATAAAACATCTGCAAAAGATGTGTTTTTTTGAATTTGTATGGGACAAAAAAAAACTGACAAAATTAAAACAAAAGTATGCAGTTCATAATTTTGAAAACGGAGGTAAAGGTTTGCCAGACATTCATGCCTTTATGCAAGCTTTAAAAAAACTGTCATGGATTAGAAAATTAATTATTAAGAGCTCAAAGTGGAAGACAGTTTTAGTAACGCTTTGTCCAGAAGTAAACAATCTAAATTATTTTGGGCCAAAGAAGTATTTACAGAGTAGGTGTAACCAGTTTTGGAAGGATGTATTTAAATCTTATGACACGTTGAACATACAAACAGATTTAGAGAATATTGAGGAGATTGCAACAGAACCTATCTTTTATAACGATAAATTCAAAATTGATAAAACTCATTTCTATTTCAAGTCATGGTTTGACGAAGATATAATTCATGTGGGAGATATGATGGATGAAAATGGCACTTTTTTAAGTTAAAAAAAAGTTTTTCAACAAAGTTAGGAGTGCAGGTGAATTACCTCCATTATTTAGGCTGCGTCCAGGCTATAACAGAATACGCTAGAAAAAGAAACATAACATTTGAAAACAGTGTCAAGAATGATGAAAAAGGAAAGTTTTGAAAAGTATAAGTGTTTTTCAAAGGATCAAAAATTTACTACAATTTGTTCCTGGATAAAATAGATGTACTCATATAGAGTCTTTTGCAAAATGGGAAATAAAGTTACAAACAGCGATAGACTGGGAAACTGTATTAAAACATGTCCGAAAAAATCAAAGAAATAAAATGTAGATGGTTTCAACGAAACTCTGCTATAGAGTTTTAGTATCAAATATACTTCTAAAAGGAATGGGTCTCACGGACAGCGACAAATGCAGATTTTGCAAAAATGAAAAAGACAAAGACAATTCATCACTATTTGTGGTATTGTCCAATAACACAAGAATTCTGGAAGGAATTGGAAAGACACTTGAAACAGAAATGTGAACATTGTTTCAGATTCTCACTGAATGTCGAGCTGACCTTGTTCGGAACCGACGAAAAAACATAAACGGACCAAATTTTGGATCTTATTTTACTATGGGCAAAGTGTTTCGTCTATAAAAGTAGAATTGTTAATTCAATACCGAGACTGTCTGAATTTACATGCGAACTTAAACATAGATACCAAATAGAAAAGCATGCACATATAATGGAAATGCGCTATCATGATTTCATTAAATACTGGTTACCATATAGCACACTGTGCGCAGATTAGGATACTACAGTACCTCGCAGTAAAAAAAATAACCGTAAATACTTCTAATATTATCATTCTTATTAGCGTGTTTTTTCTGTCACAGTAGCTAACAAAACTGTACACATTAGTATACAAAAAGCATTCTAATGCTCCTACAGTTGAGCGTGGATCAAATATGTTTGGATTTGTAAAAGCGGTATATGACCTTTCCTTTTCTCTTTATTCCTCATTCTTTACCCCCCCCCCCACCCTCTCCCCCACCCCTTTTCAACCGCCCCCCCCCCCCTCCCCATCAACTCCTCTCCAGCTATATACAACACTTATTGCTTTATGTCAAGAGTTGTTGGGTTTTTTTTTTTTTTTTTTTACCTTTTTGGTGTTATTTATTAATTTTTTTTTTTTTTTAACTTTAATTTGTTTGCTTTGTTTGCTTGTTGTTGCTCTATTTTCTACTCAGCATCAAATACCCCTGAGTTTCATGGAAATTTCCTTTTGTTATTCTCTGTAATGAATGACTGCTATATCAAATAGATTTGGACAATGTTGTGTATGGAATTACTAAAGAATTATATTATAGTCGTTACTTACTGGTGCACGTGAATACATTGAATGGTATATTAAATGTTTTATGTAAAAGGATTCAAAAAGGAAAAGAGAACCTTCGTTTGCAAGAGAGAGAGAGAGAGAGAGAGAGAGAGAGAGAGAGAGAGAGAGATATCGACATGATACGTTCCTTATACAAGACCAACTCTTTCGTGTGTGTGTGTGTGTGTGTGTGTGTGTGTGTGTGTGTGTGTGTGTGTGTGTGTGTG
>JADBJO010004298.1:120000-122500 GCA_016801955.1 Conus betulinus | reverse complement strand
AGAGAGAGAGAGAGAGAGAGAGAGAGAGAGACTCAGACAGACTCAGATGGACAGATGGACAGACAGACAGACAAACAGACACAGAGGGAATGAGAGAAAGAGAGAGAGAGAGAGAGAGAGAGAGAGAGAGAGAGAGAGAGAGAGAGAGAGAGAGAGAGAGAGAGAGAGAGAGTCGAAATCATTTTGGAATCACCGTCTCTGCCGCTCCAATAGAGTTCCTCATATACAATTCAATCCAGCTGGCCCAGACACCGCAGTCACCCAGACACGGCGGTACCTAAGTAAGTTCTGCTGCATCCCCAGGCTGCTGCAGCACACAGGGACCCGTCCTTCTCATTTCGTCATGCGACAGTCCACCAGAGAGGAGAAACCTGCCAAGTTCTCTTTCCCAGCGTTCAGGGACGATGACTACCATGGCCTATCAGATGCAAGACACTGAGTATGGCTTGGTCGCTGTTCCATCGTGACTAAGTGGTCCATCCCGAAGGCATCCATCCTTCCATGTCCATTCAGCAACCGTCCTCATCAACATGCCATTTACTGACCACTCGGACATGATCTCACCACGGTCATGGATGGACGTGAAGAGGAAATAGCGAAGCAAGGTCACGAAGACAGAATGATCAAGATGGCCACAGAATCCGAGACTTTGGACAATAAGCAATGAGGACGATAAAAAAAAATGGTATGGAGTTCCAAGTTGCTTTTAGACAACATCATAGGGTAACACTCTACACTCTTTGTCATGATATATTCTAATGGCCTTAGGTCTGAAAAATACGGACACCTACGGCGCTGTTTGAAGGAACTTTTTCATAAGTTATTTTGTCTGTACAATCTTTCAGTTTGATCACAAGAGCATATGCCATTCTTCAAAATGAGGAAGGTTTAAACTGAATTTTTATTATCTAAATGTTCTGGTACCTACTCCGAGGGTGAGTTGATCTCTTGGTCGAAAGAAGAGTGAAACAAAACAAAAAAACAAAAAAAAAAAAAGGGGAAAATGCAAACTGCCCACTCAACTCATGGCAACGTGTGCCATGGTCTCTATCAAGACACACAGTCCCTATCACGGCAACGTGTGCCATGGTCTCTATCAAGACACAAAGTCCCTATCACGGCAACGTGTGCCATGGTCTTTATCAAGACACAGTCCCTATCACAGCAATGTGTGCCATGGTCTCTATCAAGACACAGTCCCTATCACAGCAATGTGTGCCATGGTCTCTATCAAGACACATAGTCCCTATCACAGCAATGGGTGCCATGGTCTCTATCAAGACACATAGTCCCTATCACAGCGATGTGTGCCATGGTCTCTATCAAGATACAAAGTCCTATCAAAACAATGTGTGTCATGGTCTCTATCAAGACACATAGTCCCTTCAGAGTGAGGAAGTCGCACGCGTTAACCAGCAACTGATTTTCATCGGTTCAGTGTATCAAGTCTTTGCTGATCAAAGCGGTTTTTTGTACTTCAGTTCTTTTAGAACAATGGAAACGAGGAAATGCTGTGTGTGTGTGTGTGTGTGTGTGTGTGTGTGTGTGTGTGTGTGTGTGTGTGTGTGTGTGTGTGTGTGTGTGTGTGTGTCTGCCCGTCTGTCTGTCTGTCTGTCCATAGTCAAAATGTGTTCCACTCGCTCCAGACAAACTGCTGGACCAATCTTTCTGAAAATGTATAGATATGTTTACCATGGGTCGCGGATGATGTCCAATGTTTTATTTTACCAGAATATCCGTTACTAACAGCTCTAAATGATCATTTTGTGATGTACAGTTTCAGCAATAACGGTTCATAAACTGAAGTGTAACCAAACTTTGTAAGCTCCTCGATAGTAAAGTGGACAGTGTCCCCCGCCTGTCACGCGGGAGACCCGGGTTCATTTCCCCACCGGGAAGAGCAGCAGCAGCTTTTTTTTTATTTACATACAACATTTCTATATACATGTATTCTTTTTTTCTTTTTTGTAGTACTACTACTGGGAGTACGTTTATATGCTTTGCATCTCGTTTCTTTCCATTCATGGAGTGGATATAACGAGAACACTGCGCACGTGCAAAAAAAAAAGGGGGAAGGGGTGTAAGGAAAGTGGACATGGCTGAGGAGAAGGGAGAATTGCACAGGTGTGGGGGATTGGGGGGAAAGGGACAATGGGGGAAGATTGTCTGACAATTTCATACACCGGGCAAAACCTGGTTCCAAACCATGGTCAGCGTCTTCGGGTCATGCACATGTCAGCATCTGCCAAGTCGCGACCTTGAGCCCCCACCCCACCCCCCCACCCCCGCCTCCTCCTCCTCCTCCAAGAGGTGTTCTTTGTTAATTACCTGGTTATTTATTCTATAGCTTTAATGCCTGCACTGTAGGGTCTCTTGGTGTCGTGGATGTGATACAGTGTAATACATAGTCTAGTCTATGTATGGTGACATCTTAGTGATACTGAAATATATTTCAAATCAGATTGCGTTTTGTCACGTATCCGTGTACGTGAAGCCCAGA
>JADBJO010004298.1:100000-102500 GCA_016801955.1 Conus betulinus | reverse complement strand
GTGCTATAGTCATGACGAAAGGCAGGTTGAAACGGTTGTCAGAAACAGTTGTGTTCAAGATGGATCAGAATGACTGTTTTTTTTGTTTTGTTTTGTTTGTGGCACCAGTTATCGGATCAATGGAGAACCTAAGACGGTGATTTTTTCCCCCCTAAGGTCGAAATCCACCTCTTCATTTTTTGGTGCTTCACACTGTCCTCTTCATCTGGGAAAAAAAAAAAGAAAAAAAAAAAAAATTCTGGAAATAGACGCAAGGGCTAGACACTAATTCGACAGGTGTTTTTTGTTTCTTTCGTTTGTTTTTCTTTTTCTTTCTTTTTCTTTCTTCTTTATCCCGATATTTGGGTCGAGACTGGGTTTATTTAGAACAGGATGGATGCCTGCCGATTTAGAATCAGAAGGAAGAAGTCCGGAAAGAAGAGATGAGCTGACGGTTAGTAATGGAACGTATAGTTAGTAATGGCAATAAGCTAGGACTCCAGAAAAGCAGTATAGGTTCGAGTTCAAAATATTTCAGCCTCATTTCCGTGTGTTTGTTCAGGAATTCTGCTCCAGTCATTGTTTTGAAGAAAAACAAGATGCGAAGCGTATAAAAACGTGCTGCCAGTTTATATTGAATACGCGTGTACATTTCAAGAGCATGTTTACCACGAAAATACCTATGATCTATCTGTCAGTTATTAGATCTACAGCTATTTTGAAACCCGTCAAATATAGTACTTTGATAGACTGAGTGTGATAACCTTTCTATATACCAAATTTCATTAAAACCCATCAATATATACGGAATGACGGCAAAATAACGGTTGCAACGGTTATTTAACGGTCAAATTTTGAAACACTATACAGAAGTGCCATTTGTGTGTGATAACCTTTCTATATAGCAAATTTCATGAAAATCCAATCTATACATAAGAAATAACGGCAAAATAACCCCTTTTTTTTCGGTTGTTTAATCTATTTTCATCATTACATCACTTACATATGGAAAGAGGCTCCGATTTGTCACAAGATCATCCAAGCCGCTTATAAAATCGGCCGAGTACTTTCTGAGATATTCCATAAACAAGAAAAAAAAAAAAAAAAAAAAAAACGTTTTGGGCCGTTATAGCCTTTAGTAACAGGCTGTTCTGGTAAAATAAAACATCGGGCATCACCCTAACCCGTGATGAACATACCTACAAATCTTCAGAAAGATCGGTCCAGAAGTTTCGTCTGGTGCGGGTGGAACACATATTGACCATGGACACACAGACAGACACACAGACACATACATGTAGACAGCATTTCATCGTTCCCATTGTAAAGTACTCCTGTTCTAAAAGAACTGGGAGTACAAAAAAAGTATCAGTACTTTGACGATCAGGAAGAGTGTTAGCATAGAAGACCTTTGATCAAAATGTGTACGAATGTCTTGGATTTTGTCAGAAAATTAAAAGGAGGGGAAAATGTGGAGGTCAACAATAAAAGAAAAAAAGAAGATCCCCCCCCCCCCCCCCCCCCCCCCCCCAAAAAAAAAAAAAATCTAGACGATGATTCGACATAATGAGCTCAGTGATTTTGTGGATGTAGCACTGCTGACTGACTTGAGGGGAGGCATAATTTGTTCTTGCAGAAAAAAAAAAAATCTCTCTCTCTCTCTCTCTCTCTCTCTCTCTCTCTCTCATACACACTTTGAAGGATTATCTTCTAAAATAGCCGAAACAGAACAGAACACTGCCAATTTCCCGTCTTCGGATTGCTACAAGACACCAGTCGCTGTCTGGTCGTATTTACACGGTCGATTGAAGGATGCAGATTCTTTTATACTTCCATTACTTGCTGTGCATGAAATTGGTCCCTTTATTTCAAAACCGAAGCTTAAAAAAGGCAATGGCTCAGGCAATTTAAATGTTTCTCTCCTGAAACTTGCACTACCTTACGGGATACATTTCTTCGCATACGTTTAAAATCTATATTTTGAACAAAATGCTTTCCGCCTAATCTTACATCAGCATATGCAGTTTCAATACCAAAATGAAAATATCTCAAATATTTTAATTAATTTAGACCCACATCTAATCTTCACCACAAGTTAATGCTCAAAATCCATCACATACATGTTGAAAAAAAAAAAAAAAAACCACTAACACCAATAGACGTGAAACACTTGGAACATTCGAAGCCCTTCCATCCCTTATAGTCTGGCTTTTGACGTCATCATTTCTGCTTTGCTTTGAAGTGATTATCTGTAATGTGCTGAACCATCTGAACAACTGCTTTCCGCCTTTAAAAAAAAAAAAAAGGGAGGAGGGGGGGGGGGGGGGGGGGGGGGGGGGGGGGGGGGGGGGGGGGGGGGCTTTATATCGTGGGCAACCTCATACTATCAACGGAAAACAGACCATGAACAAAAGCAGACTGTCAACAAAAACAGACTATCAACAAAAAACAGACTATCAGCCAAAAAAAAAAAAAAACAACAGACTGTCAGCAAAAAACAGACTATCGGCAAAAATGAACA
>JADBJO010004298.1:77500-87500 GCA_016801955.1 Conus betulinus | reverse complement strand
CAGTATTTGAAGTGTTTCTATACACAGTATTTGAAGTGTTTCTATCCACACAGTATTTGAAGTGTTTCTATACACAGTATTTGAAGTGTCTCTATCCATACAGTATTTGAAGTGTTTCTATACACAGTATTTGAAGTGTTTCTATACACAGTATTTGAAGTGTCTCTATCCATACAGTATTTGAAGTGTTTCTATACACAGTATTTGAAGTGTTTCTATACACACTATTTGAAGTGTCTCTATCCATACAGTATTTGAAGTGTTTCTATACACAGTATTTGAAGTGTCTCTATCCATACAGTATTTGAAGTGTTTCTATACACAGTATTTGAAGTGTTTTCTATCCATACAGTATTTGAAGTGTCTCTATCCATACAGTATTTGAAGTGTTCTATACACAGTATTTGAAGTGTTTCTATACACAGTATTTGAAGTGTCTCTATCCATACAGTATTTGAAGTGTTTCTATCCACACAGTATTTGAAGTGTCTCTCTATCCATACAGTATTTGAAGTGTTTCTATACACAGTATTTGAAGTGTCTCTATCCATACAGTATTTGAAGTGTCTCTATCCACACAGTATTAAGTGTTGAAGTGTTTCTATCCACACAGTATTTGAAGTGTCTCTATCCACACAGTATTTGAAGTGTTTCTATCCACACAGTATTTGAAGTGTTTCTATACACAGTATTTGAAGTGTCTCTATCCACACAGTATTTGAAGTGTGTCTATCCCACACAGTATTTGAAGTGTTTCTATCCACACAGTATTGAAGTGTCTCTATCCACACAGTATTTGAAGTGTCTCTATCCGCACAGTATTTGAAGTGTTTCTATCCACACAGTATTTGAAGTGTCTCTAGCCACACAGTATTTGAAGTGTTTCTATCCACACAGTATTTGAAGTGTTTCTATACACAGTATTTGAAGTGTCTCTATCCATACAGTATTTGAAGTGTTTCTATCCACACAGTATTTGAAGTGTTTCTATACACAGTATTTGAAGTGTTTCTATACACAGTATTTGAAGTGTTTCTATACACAGTATTTGAAGTGTCTCTATCCATACAGTATTTGAAGTGTTTCTATACACAGTATTTGAAGTGTCTCTATCCATACAGTATTTGAAGTGTTTCTATCCCACAGTATTTGAAGTGTTTCTATCCACACAGTATTTGAAGTGTTTCTATACACAGTATTTGAAGTGTCTCTATCCACACAGTATTTGAAGTGTTTCTATACACAGTATTTGAAGTGTTTCTATACACAGTATTTGAAGTGTTTCTATACACAGTATTTGAAGTGTCTCTATCCATACAGTATTTGAAGTGTTTCTATACACAGTATTTGAAGTGTCTCTATCCACACAGTATTTGAAGTGTTTTCTATCCACACAGTATTTGAAGTGTTTCTATCCACACAGTATTTGAAGTATTTTCTATCCACACACAGTATTTGAAGTGTTTCTATATACACAGTATTTGAAGTGTCTCTATCCACACAGTATTTCAAGTGTCTCTATCCACACAGTATTTGAAGTGTCTCTATCCACACAGTATTTCAAGTATCGCTATCACACAGTATTTGAAAATGCCTTTATCCACAGAGTATTTCAAGTATCTCTATCCATCAGTATTTCATGTGTGTCTATCCACACAGTATTCCAAGTGTGTTTATTCACACAGTATTGGAGTGTCTCTTTCCACACATTATTTCAAGTGTCTCTATCCACACAGTATTTCAAGTGCCTCTATCCACACGGTATTGGAAGTGTCTCTATCCACACAGTATTTCAAGTGTCTCTATCCACACAGTATTTGAAGTGTCTCTATCCACACAGTATTTGAAGTGTTTCTATCCACACATTATTTGAAGTGTCTCTATCCACACGGTATTTCAAGTGTCTCTATCCACACAGTATTTCAAGTGTCTCTATCCACACAGTATTTCAAGTGTCTCTTTCCACACATTATTTGAAGTGCCTCTATCCACACGGTATTGGAAGTGTCTCTATCCAGATAGGATTTCAAGTATCTCTATCCACAGAGTGTTCCTCGTGTCTTTATCCACGTAATACTTGAAGCGTCTCTGTCTACACAGTATTTGGAGTGTCTTTCTATCTCTCGTCCAAACTGCATTTAAAGTCTCTCTGTCCATACAGTATTTAGAGCACACAGTATTTAGAGCGTCCATCTGTCTGGACAATATCTGAGGTGTCTTTATGTTCACTGAGTGTTTGAAGTGTCTCTCTATCCACACGCTATTTCGAGTGTCTTACTGTTCGCACAGTAGTATGTGGATTGTCTGTGTCCACAATGCGTTTGAAGTGTCTGTCTCTATCCCCACAGTCGTTAACGTTCCTCTATTCACATAGTTAGTTGGGAAGCTTCCCTCCATTCAGTATAGCAGCTGTTTTCTCTATCCACATGGTGTTCGAAGAGTCCCACTATCTACAGAGTGTTTGAGGTGTCTGTATCCATACAGTATTTGCGTATCTCGCCATCCACTCAGGATTTCAGGTGTCTTTCTCTTCCCATCCACACAGTAAAGTCATTGTTATTCTAACTACACAGTACATGAAGTGGTGTTCTGTCTACGGAATATTTAGAATGCCCTTCTATTGACGTAGTATTCCGAGTGTTGCTCTCCACAAAGTATTATTTAGAGTGTGTCTATCCATGTAGTAATTACAGTGGCTCTGCATGCATACAATGTTTGGAGTGTCTTTCTATCCGCAAAGTGTTCGTGGTGTTTCTGCATACACGCTATATTTTACAGTCTTTTTTATACATAGAATACTGCATTCTTTTTTTTTTTTTTTTTTCTTTTGACACCTCAGAAATGATGTCATGCAAAACCAAAGTGCGCTTTGTTATCGATTTAAATCACCTTGTACGCCAGACATTTGAAACTTAGAACAAGAAAGGCTTGACATGTGCATCGAAAAGTATTAAGAAAGCAGACATATAGGTGTACAAAGACTACAAATAGTTTTCATGAAATCAATTACTTAATTGTGGTTTCACATTGGTATCTCTAGGTACAACCTTGTCGGCAAAATAAAGGCGAGGTGTTTATATTTATTGACTTTTTTTTCCTTAAATTTGATCAGATTAACATATTTTCAGCGGGTCATATTTATGCAAGGACACACTGGCACACCTAATGTATCAGAAACATGCTGTGGATTTTCATCTAACTATAGATAGGGAAAAAAAAAAAAACAGCGGTAGAGATCGAAGCGATAGAGTTTGTAAACTACAAAGGAGAATTTCCCTGGCAGAAACTGATATCCGTGGCTCACACATTATTCGTCACCTTATCAGATGCTTCAGACATCAGCAGGTGAACAAGATCAAGAGTGAAACAAAACAGCTAGCAGGTGGAAAAAAAGATCAAGGGTGAAAACAAACAGCTAGCAGGTGGAAAAAGATCAAGGGGGATAACAAACAGCTCCGTCTCACATCAGTGGATCAGTACAAGATATGTCTGACGTCTCCGCACCTTTAGGTTCTCACGCCTGCTGCCAACGCAGACGTTCCATTTGAATGATTTTTTCGCTGTCTGTATGTGGTAATGTCTCCATCATAGCTTGTTTGCTTTTTTGGTGAAAAAACAATACGACATCTCCGGAATGACTCATTCGATTGCAAACCCTTTGAAGAAGGGTCTCACTCGATTTGTCAACACAAGACGATTCTGAACAGCATGGGAGTAATCAGTAACAAACATGTTTCCACATTCTTCCTTCTAGGCATTTGCGCTCTTTTCGCTACAACACCCTACTTAAAATCCATCGATTTCGAGCTAAAACAAAAAAACAAAAAAAAGCTATGGTGATTGCTCTTTTCTTTTCAGGGCCCGGTTTCTGGGAATAAAGTCCCAATATCTGTGCGCAGTTCAAAACTCTCGGTCTTCCTTCAAAGCATCTCTTAAAACAATCCTCTTCACCTGTCAATAGCAGTTCTTTCCTCCCCTTCCCCTTCCACATCAAATTCATTCTGTGACGTGCGCGCGCGCGCACGCGCCTGTGTGTGTGTGTGTGTGTGTGTGTGTGTGTGTGTGTGTGTGTGTGTGTGTGTGAGAGAGAGACACTGTGTGTGTGTGTGTGTGTGTGTGTGTGTGTGTGTGTGTGTGAGAGAGAGAGAGAGAGAGAGAGAGACACTGTGTGTGTGTGTGTGTGTGTGTGTGTGTGTGTGTGTGTGTGTGTGTGTGTGTGTGTGTGTGTGCGCGCGAGCGCGTGCGTATGTGTGTCTATGTGCTTGGGATCTGTGTCAATATGTATTCCTGTTTGTGGGTGCTTGGTACTTATCGCAAACATTTCTCTTCTTGCCTTCATTTATGTTTTCTTTAATTTTTTTTTCTACATTTGTAAACGCTTAGGGCTTATGCAAGATTAAACGCCATAAAAGCATTATCATTAACATATTGCTGCACAGTCAACCATTTCTGAGCATGAATTGCAGGTCAGGTAGTAAATCTGCGAAATATTTTAGTTCAGAAGCCATCGCTGATGCAAAAATCAAGCAAACAAACAAACAAACAAAAACTGACGTAAAATCATGATTATTTTTAATGCAAGTTTTATGCAGCTTTCTTCGATCTGGTCAGATATATTCAATTTTTTTCTGTTTTTCTGCTATCAGAGGTATGGAACTATGAAGCTGTACTGTCGTGATCACGGGGGTTGGGAGGAATGCCGGAACAGAACTATCCATTTCTCTGAATTGTTGCAGCCTGAGCACTTGCATGTCAAGCGTGATCGATGGAGAGAGAGAGAGAGAGAGAGAGAGAGAGAGAGAGAGAGAGAGAGAGAGAGAGAGAGAGATGGGGAGGAGACAGAGAGAGACAGAGACAGACAGACAGACAGACAGATAAAGACAGACAGACAGACAGAGACAGACAGGACAGAGGAGAGAGAGAGAGAGAGAGAGAGAGAGAGAGAGAGAGAGAGAGAGAGAGGACGCTTATAAAAATACATATGTAATTTTGTTGCCAGAAAAAAAAAAAAAAAAACAACCTAATTCAGACATTCACAGATGCGGAACCGAAGCATGAAACTAGTACATCCCTCCATTTTGTCTTCAGCGGAAGAACTAGTGTGGTGCTGATGTTGCTTCACACAGTGGGTTGTCTGGGTTTCTGGGTATCCTCTGAGTGCGGCAAATGAGGACAGGAAAATGTTATCCGGGAGAGCTGAACTTAAAAAAGAAAATATTAGCCTGGGGAGTTATAGTTTAGAGGTCATTTCCTGGAGAACTGAAGTTTTAAGATAATGAAATGGAGAGCTGGTTGGTGGTTGGTGGTTTAATTTTACGTCTTTCCATCCGGCGGATGATATTAGACGAAAAAAAAAAAAAACAAAAAACAAACAAAAACCCGCTTAAGTCAT
Organism: Conus betulinus; assembly: GCA_016801955.1. NCBI lineage: Eukaryota > Metazoa > Mollusca > Gastropoda > Neogastropoda > Conidae > Conus > Conus betulinus. The sequence goes on along the minus strand of JADBJO010004298.1, from coordinate 82,108 downwards.
TTCAACACATACATCTGCATACACTTATGAAAAGGAAAACAGCAAATCAGTTAAGGACCCTCATAATAGTCTAGCTACATCAGAACTGGCTAAAGTGGCGGCAAACTCAATTATGCATGAGTCAGACAGAACTAGACTCTCATTTTCATATTTGTCAAGATTGATAACCTTTTGCCTTATACAATTTAGTTAAAACTGGACAATCTAATAGACGGTGATGCACATAGATGAATTTTCCACAGACACACACAACGTCAGGACAAAATTTGGTCTTCCATGTGTTCAGCCTTAATTTTGTGATAATCTTAGCCAGATGGCGTGAGCAGCTAGGCAGTGTGTAGCATTTTTCACAGAAAATGGATAGCTGAAATTTAAAGATGTAAGACTGCAGAGCTAAAAGTAGGGGAAAATTACAGTGGATAGCTGAAGTTTGATAATATTACCGTGGAGAGTTGAAGTTCGAAAATATTAAAACCGTAGAGTTGAAGTTTGAAAATATTACCATGGCGAGTTGAAGATTCAAAATGTTACCATAAACAGTTGAAGTTTGAAAATATTACCGTGGAGTGTTGAAGTTTGAATAGATCATTATGGAGAGCTAAAATTTGAAACTGTTATCGTGGAGACCTGAAATTCTAAAAATGCTACCATGGAGAGCTGCAGTCAGAATATTACCATGGAGTGTTGAAGTTTGAAATATTACCGTGGAGAGTTGAAGTTTGAAGATATTACCGCGGAGAGTTGAAAAAAATATTACCGTGGAGAGTTGAAAAAAAATATTACCGTGGAGAGTTGAAAAAAATATTACCGCGGAGAGTTGAAAAATATATTACCGTGGAGAGTTGAAGAAAATATTACCACGGAGAGTTGAAGTTTGAAAATATTACCGCGGAGAGTTGAGTTTGAAGATATTACCGCGGAGAGTTGAAAAAAATATTACCGTGGAGAGTTGAAGAAAAAATATTACCACGGAGAGTTGAAATTTGAAAATATTACCGCGGAGAGTTGAAGTTTGAAGATATTACCGCGGAGAGTTGAAAAAAATATTACCGTGGAGAGTTGAAGAAAATATTACCACGGAGAGTTGAAGTTTGAAAATATTACCGCGGAGAGTTGAAGTTTGAAGATATTACCGCGGAGAGTTGAAAAAAAAAAATTACCGTGAGAGTTGAAGAAAATATTACCACGGAGAGTTGAAGTTTGAAGATATTACCGCGGAGAGTTGAAGTTTGAAGATATTACCGCGGAGAGTTGAAGTTTGAAGATATTACCGCGGAGAGTTGAAAAACATATTACCGTGGAGAGTTGAAGAAAATACTACCGTGGAGAGTTGAAGTTTGAAGATATTACCGCGGAGAGTTGAAGTTTGAAGATATTACCGCGGAGAGTTGAAGTTTGAAGATATACCGCGGAGAGTTGAAAAAAAATATTACCGTGGAGAGTTTGAAGAAAATACTACCGTGGAGAGTTGAAGTTTGAAGATATTACCGCGGAGAGTTGAAGTTTGAAGATATTACCGCGGAGAGTTGAAGTTTGAAGATATTACCGCGGAGAGTTGAAGTTTGAAGATATTACCGCGGAGAGTTGAAAAAATATTACCGTGGAGAGTTGAAGTTTGAAAATATATACCGTGGAGAGCAGAGGTTTGAAAATATTACTGTGGAGAGCTGAGGTTTGAAAATATTACTGTGGAGAGCTGAAGTTTGAAAATATTACTGTGGAGAGCTGAGGGTTGAAAATATTACTGTGGAGAGCTGAGGTTTGAAAATATTACTGTGGAGAACTGAGGTTTGAAAATATTACTGTGGAGAGCTGAGGGTTGAAAAATATAACTGTGGAGAGCTGAGGGTTGAAAATATTACTGTGGAGAACTGAGGTTTGAAAATATTACTGTGGATAGCTGAGGTTTGAAAATATTACTGTGGAGAGCTGAGGTTTGAAAATATTACTGTGGAGAGCTGAGGTTTGAAAGTATTACTGTGGAGAGCTGAAGTTTGAAAATATTACTGTGGAGAGCTGAGGTTTGAAAATATTACTGTGGAGAACTGAGGTTTGAAAATATTACTGTGGAGAACTGAGGTTTGAAAATATTACTGTGGAGAACTGAGGTTTGAAAATATTACTGTGGAGAGCTGAGGTTTGAAAATATTACTGTGGAGAACTGAGGTTTGAAAATATTACTGTGGAGAGCAGAGGTTTGAAAATATTACTGTGGAGAACTGAGGTTTGAAAATATTACTGTGGAGAGCTGAGGTTTGAAAATATTACTGTGGAGAGCTGAGGTTTGAAAATATTACTGTGGAGAACTGAAGTTTGAAAATATTACTGTGGAGAGCTGAGGTTTGAAAATATTACTGTGGAGAGCTGAAGTTTTAAAATATTACTGTGGAGAGCTGAGGTTTGAAAATATTACTGTGGAGAACTGAGTTTTGAAAATATTACTGTGGAGAACTGAAGTTTGAAAATATTACTGTGGAGAACTGAAGTTTGAAAATATTACTGTGGAGAGCTGAGGTTTGAAAATATTACTGTGGAGAACTGAGGTTTGAAAATATTACTGTGGAGAGCTGAGGGTTGAAAATATTACCGTGAGAAACTGAGGTTTGAAAATATTACTGTGGAGAGCTGAGGTTTGAAAATATTACTGTGGAGAACTGAGGTTTGAAAATATTACTGTGGAGAGCTGAGGTTTGAAAATATTACTGTGGAGAGCTGAGGTTTGAAAATATACTGTGGAGAGCTGAAGTTTGAAAATATTACTGTGGAGAGCTGACGTTTGAAAATATTACTGTGGAGAACTGAGGTTTGAAAATATTACCGTGGAGAGCTGAGGTTTGAAAATATTACTGTGGAGAACTGAGGTTTGAAAATATTACTGTGGAGAGCTGAGGTTTGAAAATATTACTGTGGAGAACTGAGGTTTGAAAATATTACTGTGGAGAACTGAGGTTTGAAAATATTACTGTGGAGAGCTGAGGGTTGAAAATATTACTGTGGAGAGCAGAGGTTTGAAAATATTACTGTGGAGAACTGAGGTTTGAAAATTACTGTGGAGAGCTGAGGTTTGAAAATATTACTGTGGAGAGCTGAGGTTTGAAAATATTACTGTGGAGAGCTGAGGTTTGAAAATATTACTGTGGAGAACTGAAGTTTGAAAATATTACTGTGGAGAGCTGAGGTTTGAAAATATTACTGTGGAGAACTGAAGTTTTAAAATAGTACAGTGGAGAGCTGAGGTTTGAAACTATTACTGTGGAGAACTGAGTTTTGAAAATATTACTGTGGAGAACTGAAGTTTGAAAAATATTACTGTGGAGAACTGAAGTTTGAAAATATTACTGTGGAGAGCTGAGGTTTGAAAATATTACTGTGGAGAACTGAGGTTTTGAAAATATTACTGTGGAGAGCTGAGGGTTGAAAATATTACTGTGGAGAGCTGAGGTTTGAAAATATTACTGTGGAGAACTGAGGTTTGAAAATATTACTGTGGAGAGCTGAGGGGTTGAAAATATTACTGTGGAGAGCTGAGGTTTGAAAATATTACCGTGGAGAACTGAGGTTTGAAAATATTACTGTGGAGAGCTGAGGTTTGAAAATATTACTGTGGAGAACTGAGGTTTGAAAATATTACTGTGGAGAGCTGAGGTTTGAAAATATTACTGTGGAGAGCTGAACTTTTCAAATATTACCGTGGAGAGTTGCAATTTGAAAATATTACCGTGGAGAGTTGAAGTTTGAAAATATTGCCGTGTAAAGTTGAAGTTTGAAAACATTACAATGGAATGTTGAAGTTTGAAAATATTACCGTAGAGAGCTGAACTTTCAAAATAATACCATGGAGAGCTGACATTTTAGAATACTACCGTGGAGAGTTGAAATTTGAAAATATTACCGTGGATAGTTGAAATTTGAAAATATTACCGTGGAGAGCTGCAGTTTGAAAATTATACCTTGGAGAATCGAAGTTTGAACACATTATCATGAAGTGTTGAAATTTGAAAATATTGCCGTGGAGAGCTGCAGTTTGAAAATTATACCTTGGAGAATCGAAGTTTGAACACATTACCATGAAGTGTTGAAAGTTTGAAAATATTACCGTGGAGAGTTGAAGTTTGAAACTATTATCGTGGAGAGTTGAAGTTTGAACATATTACCGTGGAGAGTTAAAGCTTGAAAATATTACCATGGGGAGTTAAAATTTGAAAATATTATCATGGAGAGCTGAAGTTTGAAAATATTACCGTGGAGAGCTGAAATTTGAAAAAGATCAGCATGCCGAGCTGATTAAAAATGATGATGTTGTCAGTCATCTACAGGGGCCTGTCTATGGGCCGAACAATGTCACAGGGCACAGAATATAAGTTTGTTGACAACATAGACAGACCTAAGTTACATTATTTTGTCGAAACGATTGGAAGAAAAAGGCACACCCGCATGTGCGTGTGGGACGCAGAGAAGTACTGTCCTCAACTGCCGAACCAACCAGCTGGGAGCAATCCTGCACCACCTTTGGAAGCCCTGTGCTGTGTTCAGACGGGGTGTCTCCTCCAGTGGCTATTACACAATGGCATCTTTCAGGATACAGTTCTAACCTTGGCGTCTGAATGG
>JADBJO010004298.1:65000-70000 GCA_016801955.1 Conus betulinus | reverse complement strand
AACAAAATATTTCATCCCAGTTGGACTGTTCCTGACCTGTCCTAGAGTTGAAATCTCCACATAATAACAGGTATACATCTTCATTATTTAGAGTTTCAAGAAATTTTCTTCTAACAGAATGATTCCATCTTTTTGTATGTTGTTGCTATAAACAGGACTACTTTCTGGAGCGACGTACGTTGCAATCATCATTATGTCTTTATCAACTTGAAACACGCATTTATCTAGTTTTACTGCCACAGTATTTTCGCAATTAAAATGTAACCTCGTTACATAACTCTCAAAACATTTACGTATTAACAATAACAAACCACCAGAATTTCTACCTTGCTTAGACAATTTCTTTGCTGGCACAGAGTACTTTATGTAATCAGTAAATATTCCATTATGATCAAACTTGTCATCCACAAAAGTTTCCGTCATACAAATGAAATCAAAGAGTTCAACATATTTTACGAAAGAAATATCGCTAAGCTTACTGTATAGATTTTCAATGTTGTACGTCAGGAATTTCAAGTCACATGGATGGTCCTGTCCTGTCCTATGGTTTTTTTTTTTTTTTCCCTAGCATTTCTGTCCGAACGACGTGGAAGTTTCTTACCAGAAGTTTTGTTTGCAGGTGTGCTGTTTGGGGTGTGACACTGTTTATGTTGTGTGTGCGGTGGAAAAAAATCCTGCACACCATACTGGCGTGACCCACTCCCGTCACGGCTTGCACGCGGTGACCTTGAACTGCAGGTTGGCTGTGACGCTGGCTGGTGACGAAGAGGGGAATCCCCTGCTTTGTTGTGGTCGGAGGATGCACCGTCCTCTCTGATCCCTGTGTTGTCATCTGCTTGGCGAAGCGTCTCTGTCGTCGTCGTTGGCATCGTCAATGTCCGCTTGGCGTTTGATCCACCACTTCCGCGTAGGTTGGAGGATCTGGTTGCCTGGGCTGCACCACTAACTGTCCCTTTCTGAAAAAGGCCACTTTCCCTGCTTTCTTCTTCGCTTCGGCAACAACAGTGGCTTGCATGTGTGTGAGGTCGTTGGCTACAGACACCCCTTTTGTTTTTCAATCTACTGCGGAAGTCTTTGTTGGTAATAATTGCCATTTTGTCCTTCATTGATTGAATTTCACCATTATTGGTCGGGGTTCACCGTTTCTGCTCTGGCCTATACGATGGGCCCGAGCGATGTCGTCTACTGACCACTTCTTGTCCCCCTCCACACTGTTCAGGGCCTCCGTCACAGTTCTGGCACAGGAGTCGTACGTCTCTCTCCCTTCAGCTGCTGGCACCCCATACATGCGGAGGTTGGAGAGAGAGAGAGAGAGAGAGAGTGAGAGAGAGAGAGAGAGAGAGAGAGAGAGAGAGAGAGAGAGATGGACGGATCAATCAACCGACCGACCAACCAACCAAGCAACCGATCGACAGACAAACAGACAGAGGCACCTTGATCGCTGCAGAGAGAAACACCAAGAACATCACCAGCAGAGAGAAAAACCCAGCCGGCTATTTTGCAGAGGATGAATTCAAACCAGACCCTGAGGCTCAATATCGTACCCATGTCCACACCCCCTGCTGCCACGAGTCGTCAACGGCGGGTATAGTGCGGCATGCCATCGACAGGCAAACTTTGTTCGTTTACAACCAACCCCGTTCCTATGTTCTGAAAAGACTTGCACAGGCCTATATCTCTTTTTCTTTCTTTCTTTCTTTTTCCCCACAGCTTTGCTGTTTATCTCGTTCGGCACCTCTTTTGACAGCCCTGTGTTTAACAACATACATAGTCCACTCCTGAGAGTTTACCGTGATACTGTTAGACCAGGGACGCGAAAAAGTACAGAGATACAATAAGAAACGGGTGGAGTTTTTGTGAAAGGCATCCAAACACAACAAGTAAGTGATAAATGAAAGTATGGAGTTCTGAAGAGAGAGAGAGAGAGAGAGAGAGAGAGAGAGAGAGAGAGAGAGAGAGAGAGAGAGAGAGAAATGCGCTGTGATAAAGTGTCTCTATCCGAAACTGATGACGTGGCTCATTTGCCACGTGAGAGACCTTTTGTCACATTGCAGGGAAGACTGTGGGACTGTGGGATCGGATTCCAACTGAATCATTTTAACTTATCAGGGAAAGACGTCTGAAATCAAATGTCAAAAACAAATATAAAGAAATAAAGCTTGGGTTACCTGCAGATTCGAGCCGGTATATAAACGCTTACTTTATCAAGTAAATACTCATGACATCTAGTTTAAAATCGAGTCACATAGCGAACTAATAAAGAGGGAGGGAAAAGTAAGTCAGAGGTGGGGAGGGATGGCAATGATGGGAGAGAAAGAGAGAAAGAGAGAGACAGACAGACAGACAGACAGACAGGCAGACAGACAGACCGACAAACAGACAAACAGAACGAACGAACGAACGAACGAAATTCTATTCTACCAGGATAATGAGATAAGCAAATTGTACATGCTTTTTTTCCCCACCCAGCCCTGGGGAAAACAAAACAAAACATCAACAACAACAATAACAACAACAACACAACAAAAAACAACAAAGAAGAGAAAAAAAAAAAATGGAAAACTTGCAAGTCATTATAGCAACTACAGCGAAAAAGTGAATGCACAAATCGATAATTAGACACAGAGAGAGAGAGAGAGAGAGAGAGAGAGAGAGAGAGAGAGAGAGAGAACGAGAGAGAGAGAGAGAGGGGGGGTGCCGGGGGGTAGTGGATGATGGAGGAAGTGAGTGGTGTGTGTGTGTGGGGGGGGGGGGGGGGGGGGAAGAGAAAGAGAAATACAAAAGAGATGGTATACACTGTGGACACAATCCGATTGAAGTGTAAGAGAAAGGTCACACTGACACACACCCTGTCGCGCGCGCACTTTTGCGCAGGTATACATGCACGCATGTACGCAGAGAGAGAGAGAGAGAGAGAGAGAGAGAGAGAGAGACAGACAGAGAGAGAGAGAGAGGGGGGGGGGGGGGGAGATGCAGATGCAGATGCAGACGTTTATTCGTAAAGGCCATAGCCCTTTAGAAGGGTGTAAAATAAATGACAAATCGCGCAGTTCATCAATGCAAACTTATATTAACAAACTTAACATTTTGTTATCTTAACACATCATTTCGCATTCTGAAAGCTTTATACTAATACAAAGCGAGCTGTTTGGTAATGTTTTCATTCGATGATGCCATTAACATAACGAGTTTGAAGAAACAAGGTTTTCTTAGATACTTAAGTGGGATTAATTGCTGTCTGATAACTTGTAATACAGGACAAGACAGAACAAAGTGAACTTCATTTTCATCATCTTCATGAAAGAGCGGACCTATAAAATTACGATCAATAAAAGCCGATAACGGTTAGAATGTACACAGATTTCCGATATACCCAAATCTAAATTTAGTGACAATAATAAATATTTAATATATCTGTTAATTTGCATTGACAAGTACTTTGGAATACAGTGTGTAGGATTTTTTAACACTCTGTAAACATCAAATTGGCAGCTGTCTTCAATATGAGAATTCCATCTCTGCCAGTTACAGTCAATTAACCTTTGCCGAAACATACGAATCAAACTATTTATGTCATCTACACCTTGGTTCTCTCCCACACAAAGCCCAAACCCAGATTCGTACAGTTTTAACTTCACTTTAGGGCCCAAGCATCTAGCATCTCGCTGTACTAACATTTTATATGCTTTATATGGTAGTCTATCAGGTGCCATCCGTGTTATTTTTAGCCAGTGACGAAGGCACCTTACTACAGAAAGTAAATGAATTGGATACCTATTGGTCTTCCCATAAACTAAATCATTTGACGATTGTATTGAAACACCAAGAAACTTCTTCAATGCATTTACATGAATCTTTTCAATTTGTATAGAAGCAGTATCGAGACCCCATAACTCAGCTCCGTTTTGTACCATGGTTTGAATTTGAGAATTAAACAAATTTAAAAACAGTGTAAGAGACTCATATGAAGCATACGCATTTTCTTTAGAATACAGAGTAAGTAACGTTTAGCTCTACTTACAGGGTCTTTGCAAGCAAAACCGAAACTTAAACGTGTTGAAAAAAAATATGCCCAAGTACTTATAAACATTCAACACTGGCATAGGCATTCTGTTGTGCATCCATTTTTTTCCCTTGCAGCGACATGTCCACCTTTCCTAAACACTATCATATTAGTTTTTTGCCCCGTTTACCTTCAACTGGAATGATGCAGAGGCTCTTTCTAGACAATTTAAATTGATTTTGGAGACCAACTATCGTTTCTGGCATTAATATAACATCGTCAGCTAAGAGGAGGACAAAAATCTCCAGTGAATCGTTTACTAACTGATCTGTGTGCTTACCTGTATGTATTACTTCCAAAGTTAATTCATTAATAAACATAGAAAAAAAGAGAATGGGACTACAGACATCCCCTTGTTTAACTCCCAATGTACAGATTATGTGTCTGTTAGAGAGGTCCGCATCCGCATCTCACTTTCACAGACATACATGCTCAAGATACATTTATATGATTTACCTCGGATTCCATGCTTTAACCAAAATGGGCCACGAAACACCCCTGTTGACAGAGCCAAATGTTTTTTTCAAAGTCAATAAAAGCTACACAATAATTTCGATTTAGACAAAACTGCTTTTTGAACAAAGGCCACCAAAGTATGCATGTAATCTATAGTCGAAATATTTTCGTATAAATCCAGCTTGAAATTCTGCTGTGTAGTGTTATTCTCTTCGACCCATTCTTGAGGTCTTCTATTAATAATAGCACTATCTAATTTACTGCCGACGTTGCACAGCGAGATCCCTATGTAGTTGTCTGGATTGGTAACGCCATCTCTTTCAAAGAATGGGAGAGAATAATAGATTCGACCCAACGTTTGGGAAATACACTCATGTCAAATAGAGTATTCATGACTTTTGTGAAAAAAAAAAAAACTCATCATCAAATCGGATCTGCATGCACTGTTTTATCGTTTCACCCAATGATCCCATCTGGACCC
>JADBJO010004298.1:40000-45000 GCA_016801955.1 Conus betulinus | reverse complement strand
CCATATTTAGCTCTCATCTACAGGAGCAGGTGATTACTTAAGCTTTTTTATTTCTGTTACTTCTTCGGGATAAAGAGAGTCATCAAGCCAAAAAACATCAGCAAACGAAAGAGAGACGCAGAAACAAAACCACAAAACGAACTTTGAAACTGGCTTAATGGTAAGTAGGATCTACAACAACAACAACAACAACAACAACAACAACGACCAACACCACAACAACAACAATAACCAAAAGACCCAGTAGCAGGAGAATCAAACCAGAGCCCAAGGCTCTGTTCTAACAAAAGAGGAAGATGTCCTGTTTTTATAGTAAAAATTGGAGGAGGAATGAGGAGGAAGAATCCAGCATGACAGGAAGCAGAAGACGAAGAAGAAGAAGAAGAAAAAAGAAGAAGAAACAACAACACAACAACAAGACAAGAACAAGAACAAGAACAAGAACCACAGAAGAACAAGGAACAAGAGACGAAGTCGAAGACGAAAAGACAAAGAAGACTACGAAGAAGAAGACTACGAAGAAGAAGAAGAAGAAGAAGAAGAAGACAAGAAGAAAGAAGAAGAAGAAGAAGAAGACAGAAAAAAAAGAATACGAAGAAGAAGCAGAAGAGAATACGAAGAAGAATACGAAGAAGAAGAGAGCGAAGAAACGAATACTAAGAAAAGAAGAATAACTACGAAGAAAGAAAGAAGAAGAAGAAGAAGAAAGACTACGAAGACTACGAAGACTACGAAGAATAAGACTACGAAATACTACGAAGAAGAAGACTACTAAGAACGAAGAAGAAAGAAGAAGACTACGAAGAGAAGAAGAAGAAGAAGAAGAAGAAGAAGAAGAAGAAGAAGAAGCGAGAGTCTACGAAGACTACGAAGAAGAAGAAGAAGAAGAATATGAATGACGAAGGGGAAGACAGCAATGACGAGAATAACACACAAAAAAAAACGTCACAATTCAAACATGCGTCAAAATGGTATTTTGTCACTGAGCTATTTAAGAAGAAAAGCCGTTTTTGGCCGTTGTAGTCGTTGGTAACAGCTATTCTGGTAAAATAAAACATCGGGCATTATCCCTGACCCATAATGAACATACCTACAAATTTTCAGAATGATCCGGCCCAGACGTTGTGTCCTGGAATGAGTGGAACACATTTTTGACCACGGACAGACAGACACACACACAAACACACAGACAGCATTCTCTTCGTTCCCATTGTAAAGTACTCCCTGTTCTATAAGAACTGGAGTACAAAAAAAGGAGGAAACAAAAAGAAGAAAGGCGAGAAGGAAGAATTAGTGCGAAGCAGAAAAAAGAAGAAGAAGAAGAAGGAAGAAGAAGAAGGTAAACAAATATAGAAAGAAAGGAAGTTATTTTCGATGTCGCCTCAGCTGCACTGAAGGTTGCATAAGGATTGACCTTTCGTCAAGCAAACATGAGATAAGACGTTCGGGATGAAGAGAACGAAGGAGATGGAGGAGACGAAGAAGAAAACGATGAAGACAACGACGACGACGGACGACGACGACACGACGACGACGACGCCGACGACACTGACCCGCCGATAGCGACCCGACGGGATAGCGCGACGACGACGGACCGACGGACGACAACGAAGGAGAAGAAGAAGAAAGAAGAAGAAGAAGGAGAGGGAGAGGAGGGGGAGGAGGAGAAGGAGGAGGAGGAGGAGAGGGGGAGGAGGAGAAGGAGGGAGGAGGAGAAGAAGAAGGAGGAGAGAAGAAGGAGGAGGAAGGGCGAAGCCAGCAAAGAAGAGAAGAACAAAAACCATCAAGAAGAAGAAGGAGAGAAGGAGGAGGAGTAGGGAAGCGAGAAAGAAGGAAAGTGGGGAGGAGAGGAGAAATAAGGAGGAAAGTAAAAAAGAAGAAAGATAGAAGAAGAAGAAGAAAGAAAGGGAGGAGGAGGAGGAGGGAGGAGGAGGAGGGAGGAGTTGAAGAAGAAGAAGAAGAATGAAGAAGAGAAGAAGAGAGAAGAAGAAGAACAGGAGGAGGAGGAGGAGGAGGAGGAGGGTGGTGAAGAAGAAGAAGAAGAAGAAGAAGAAGAAAGAAGAGAAGAAGAAGAAAGAAGAAGAAGAAGAAAAAAGAGGAGGAGGAGGAGGGAGTGAAGAAGAAGAAGAAGAAGAAGAAAGAAGAAGAAGAAGAAGAATCAGAAGAAGGAAGAAGGAGGAGGAGGAGGAGGAGGAGGTGAAGAAGAAGAAAGAAGAAGAAGAAGAAGAAGAAGAAGAAGGAGGAGGAGGAGGAGGAGAGGAGGAGGAGGAGGAGAGAATGAAGAAGAAGAAGAAGAAAACGAGAAGAAGAGAGAGAAGAAGAAGAAATAGACAAGGAAGAGAAAATAACGAAGGGGGAGGTCGGAGGAGAGGAAAGAGAGAATTGGAGGAAGAGAAGAAGTAGAGAGAATGATGAGAAAGAGAAGGCGAATAAGAAGAAGGAAAAAGGAACCACGGAGGAAGGGAAAAGAGGAAGCAGAGGAGGAGGAAAACTATGAGAGAAGAAAAATGCGGAAAGAGGATAGAAAAAAGGACGAACAGGAAGGGAAGAAGAAAGGGGGGGTGGGGGTGGAAAAAAAGAAAAATGAAGAGGATGAAGAGGAACATGGTGGAGAGAGGGAAGAAAGAGAAGAAGAAAGAAGAAGAGAAGAAGAAGGAGGAGGAGGAGGAGGTGGAGGAGGAGGAGGAGGAGGGGAGGAGGACTAAGGGAGGAGGGGAGAATGAAGAAGAAGACTAAGAAGAAGAAGAGAAGAAGAAAGAAGAAAGAAGAAGAAGAAGAAGAAGAAAAGCTACTATTTCACCATAGTAAGCCTGAGCTTCCAATAAATTGCCACAATTTAGCAAAATTAGACTGAACCGCAATAAATTTCCAGAAAGAAGAGAGAGAGAGAGAGAGAGAGAGGAGAGAGAGAGGAGAGAGAGAGAGGAGAGGAGAGAGACAGGACAGACAGACAGACAGACAGACAGAGAAAGAGAAGACCGAACAGACAGACAGAGAAACAAAACGGGAACGGAAACAGAGAGACAGAGAGTAATGTCATGGTACATGATACACTTTACCAAGGAAGAGAAAAAAAACAGACAGAATTCCAGTGACATGTGCAATTTACCACCACAAAAAAGAACAGAATAGACTACGATAATAATTTCACCAGTGAAAATCAAAACAAGACTACAACTCACCACAAACATAAAAAACAAAACCGAAACGTTAAAAAAAAAAAACTCTGAAAACTTGAAGCACAAAGTACTGCCCCCTTCATCAGACCAGAAACAGAACGCGCCATCCCCAGGCATCAGACTTGAGACAAAATGGAATAACGGCGCACAGGGGAAAATATAGGGAGAGACGGACGGACAGGCGGGAGGAGAAGGGTGGGGAATGGCGGTGAGGAGGAGAGAGGGGGCGGGGGAGAGGGGGGCTGGCATCCAAGTGGGAGTTGGCACCTTGAGCGTCCGGCACCAGCTTCAGAGTGTTTTACTGAGTCAGTCTGGAACCAGGGAGGGTTAGGTCACGGGCAGCGGACACACGGCCACAATGTGTGGCGGACATTGACTTTAGGTGGTGAAAAAAGGGGGTGGGAGGGGGCCCAGACACACGCACGCGCACATGCACGCACCCGTGCACACACACACACACACACACACACACACACACACCCACACACACACACAACACACACCACACACACAACACACACACAAAGATTAATTAAATGTATGTAAGCAAGCGCAAGCATGCATGCACGCACCCATTGCACGCACACACACACACACACACAACACACACACACACACACACACACACACACACACACAGCGCGCACGCATACGCTCGCACACTCACAAGCACATCCAGGTATAACACAGAGAGAGAGAGAGAGAGAGAGAGAGGGGAGGGGGGGGGGGGGGGGGGGGCAGTCAGGGACAGGCAGAAGACAGACAGACAGACAGACAGACAGAGGACAGAGACAGAGGCAGAAAGACAGACGGATGGAGAGAGAGAGAGAGAGAGAGAGAGAGGAGAGAGAGGAGAGAGAGAGGAGAGAGAGAGGAGAGAGAGAGAGAGAGAGGAATGAACGAACGAACGAACGAACGAACTAACGAACAGATTTAATGATAGGCAATCTGCCCATGTCATCAGGGGTTGTGAAAATTGGGAATGGAAGGGGAAAATGATGATAACACTCAAATTAAATGGGAAAAGCAAAAGTATCTCTTCAAATGAATCAAATATCAAAACATCGTACAAGAAGTGGTCTCTAGTATTAAATGCTTTAGATAAATACACAGCAAGTGGTTTACATATTCTGACATCTGAAAGTAATAAAGTCAGTTTTGAATGCATTTGGATGACTGTGGTGTTTGGCTGAGATAATGGTTTTCCGTAAAGAACTGTATTCAGTACACATTAGTAGAAAATGCAGTTCAGATTCTTCAGTACCAGGACAAAATGGACAATCATTGTTGATTCTTGTAATTGAGAATCTAGAATTATGAATTCTTAGTTGTGAAACTCCAAGTCTAATTCTCGTCAAGTATTTTCAAACAAATGGATTTTTTTTTTATTCTAGACAAATATTCTGGAACATCATAGAGTTGTCGAAACGAAGAGTAGAGCTGAAATCTTTCTTTTGAGCTAATAGCAGCGTCCAAGTCTTGTAAATAACAGTCAACAAATCTTTGTTTAAAGGCATGTACAAAACATTTAACATTTTCCACCCCTTGATTTTCCCACACAAATCCAAAACCATATTTATATAATGTCAAACATATATTACTTACCCAGTTCTTTTTGCCCTTACAATGCAGACTACATAACAATTTATAGGATTTTCTTCGGATACGGCTATCCTCCATACGGGTTAATTTCAGCCAATATTTTACACATTTTATTAAAGTCTGAATATATAACGGGTATCTGCCAGTTTCGGAATATATAAGTGCATTTGGTGTGTGAACACTTTAATTCAGAAGACGTTTAATAGCTGAAAGGTGTGC
>JADBJO010004298.1:32500-35000 GCA_016801955.1 Conus betulinus | reverse complement strand
AACAAAAATAAAAGAAGATATAACCTCAGCATATCATCATATAGTGTATCTAAAGCAAAAGCGTGGTTACTTGATGACAAACACAGCATAGTACAATGCATTGTACTTTAGGCAAAGTATTTATAGGTGGTGTAATCATGCTTTGAATAAAATGAAAGACTAGGTAGAGGCGGACAGACAGATCAGTAAGGATAAGGAATAGCAGCAATATGCGTGCTTTATTTTTCATTCCAGAGAAGGGGGGTTATTTGGTTTGCGTTTTCCCCGAAGATGGAGTGTGGCTGCCTTATTGGCAGGATTAAAAAACAAAACAAAAAATAAAAAAACACAACAAACAAAAAAAAAAAACGGTCATGCACACAAAATTCCACTCCCTTTGTAGGGTAGATGGGATTAATACTTGCCTGTCCATATAGGGAGTGTCCACAGTAGTATCAGCCTAGGTACGCAGAAAAAGAAGATGGCTTGCGTTGTTTGATTCAGTGGAATTTGTTTGTTTGTTTGTTGTTGTTTTTTGGAAAGACAATGTCAGAGAGAGAGAGAGAGAGAGAGAGAGAGACGAGAGAGAGAAGAGAGACGCACAGCACAGACAGACAGAGCAGAGAGACAGACACGCAGGCAGGAGGTGAAGAGGATCAAGCAGGTTCTTTTGTATTTGCTTCTTTGTTGATTTCTGAAGTCGCAGAAAGATGGAAAAGTGAGCGGGCGGAAGAACGGCAAGAGAGGTGATTTGTCAGAAGCATGGTTAGAGAGAGCTAGTTCTCAAAGAAAGGGCTTAACTCTCAACTCGAGCAGACAGGCGACGATCCCCAGAGGCCCCCGAGAAACAGACAAGACAGACGTATCCAATGGCCTTCCACCAGCGGCCAAAAAGACCAATCAGCGTCTGGAAACCGCGAGCGGGAAGCAACGAAGACGTGAGTGGCATTTCCGTTCGTTTTAAAGGCTTCGGTTGAGAATCTCTACGGTTCCTTCAGGGTGAAGTCAAGGGTACCTTTCAAACCGGACAGTTCGAAATTCTAACGGGCTGGCGCTTTGTCTTAAGGAAAAGATTGTGAACGGATTACAGGGCTGATAAGGATGGGAGACGACAGAGAGAGAGAGAGAGAGAGAGAGAGAGAGAGAGACAGACAGACAGACAGAGAGACTGACAGACAGACAGACAAAAGAGACACAGACAGATAGACAAAAGAGAAACAGAGAGAGAGAGAGAGAGAGAGAGAGAGAGAGAGACAGAGACAGACAGACAGACAGACAGACAGAGAGACTGACTGATAGACAAGAGAGAGAGAGAGAGAGAGAGAGAGAGAGAGAGAGAGAGAGAGAGAGAGAGATTTTATATCTTAATACACCTGGAGGCTTCTTGTATAGAAACTTCTTTTTTAAATATTTCTAACAATAACAAAAACAAAAAGAAGGGAAGCGAGAGTGGAAGTGGGAGGGGGGAAGGGGGGGGTGGGGGAAGTGGGAGTGATGGAGGGGAGGATGCCAGAGGGACCCAAGAGAGAGATGAGGAAGGGGCGAATTAAGATCAAGGCAGGAAGGAAGGAAGGAAGGAAGGAAGGAGGGAAGGAAGGAAGAAAGGAAGGGAGGAAGGAATAAAGAAATGAAAATCACAGGGGGGGGGGGGGGGGGGGGTGGGGGGGGGGGGGGGGGGGGGGGGGGGGGGGGGGGGGAAAGGAGAGGGGGAAAAGGAGACACACGAAGAGAGCGAGAGAGATCGAAAAGGAAAGGAAGGAAGAGAAGAAAGAAATGGAGGGAAAATGAAGAAGAAACAACGAGGAGAAAGAAGGAAAGAAGGCAGGAAGGTAAGAAAACAAAGAAGGAAGGTAGAGAAAGAAAGAAGGAAGAAGGAAAGAAAGAAATAAAGAAAGAAAGTGAAAAGGAGAGAAAGAAAGAGGCAGAGAGACAAATGAGGAAAGGTTGAAATCAGTGACCATTAAGTGAAAAAAGAAAGGTAAGAAAGAGGCAGGATGAATGGGGAAAGGTTGAAATCAGTGGGGGATGTAAGAAAAAGAAAGGTAAGCGGGGGGGGGGGGAGAGGAAGAGAGGAAGAGAGGAAGAAACGGAAGAAATGACAGCAGAGAATGAGACCAAGACGGGTGGAACGAGAGGGTGAAGAACAAGAGGAGGTAAGGTAAGGTAATGTTGCTTATAGCCCAGCCAACCGCAAAGGGCCACATCAGGGCAGTCATCACGTTGAAGTCAACTTAAAAGTCATTAAAAAAAAAGAAAAGAAAAAAAAAGATGGAAAGCATATAAACGTACTCCAAGTTTATTTTCCTGAAAAAAAAAAAATCACAATCAAACATGAGTCATAAAGTATTTGACGTCACAAACAAACATGCGTCATAAGTTATTTCGTCACTGACATATTCCATAAAGAAGAACAAACATTTTGGGCCGTTATAGCCATTAGTAACGGCTATTGTGGTAAAAGAAAACATCGGGCATCATCCGTGACTGATAATGAACATACCTAATTTATTTTCAGAAAGAT
>JADBJO010004298.1:17500-25000 GCA_016801955.1 Conus betulinus | reverse complement strand
AACAGTCTGTGCCAAGGAAAAAAAAAAAATGAATAGGAATAAAAGCATAGAAGCCAGTAATTTGTGTCGTCACTTGAACTATTACTGCAAAAAATAATATATGCCACGTTTAACTATCCCACCCACCACCCAACCCTCCTCACCCCCCCAGAAATGTTTACATTGATAAATGAATACAAATAAAATGAATAATTATAGGTAACGTAAGAAAGAAAAAAAAAAAGGTTTACTCCATATCCGTGCATTTTTGTCAGCAAGTGAATGGCTCATGACTATTTTCAAATAAAAAATTTCTTGTTTTATCATAATTTATCAACTGTAAAAAAAATAATTAAAAAAAAAAAACCCTCTTGCTTACATTTATGTCACTTAGGCCAACTGATTTTTTTTTTTTTTTTAAATTTAAACGTGTCTCAGTTAAATCAACCTCTAAATATCTTGCCTTTCAATGAGTGTAAGGTAAGGTAATTAAAGCATTTCGTGTCATGCGTCATTCTTTACATTTTTTCAACAGTCTCCAGCAGTCTAGCAGCTCTGCTTTGAATTCTTTCAGGCGCTACACGTACAACATTTTACAACATACTCTGCTGCACATGTCTTTCCTGGTCATAGCTTTACAACTTGGTAGACCTTTTTTTTTTGGTTTCTGTCGTAATCTGGCGGCAAGTCGATGAAAATTAAATGCAAAACATTGTGCTCATTAGGGACACGTGCTATCCATTGTGTATGGTCTCTTTGCCCTTATGTTTTTTTTTCTTCATGTTTTTAGTTTTTAAATTTTAGTCTGTTTCTTTAAAGCCTCGGGAATTAGAAATCAAACGAAACGACTGTCGTTCTCACCACGGGGTAGTCGTTTACAGTTTTTAAGATTGTTGATAGTTTAGCTTCGATATTACTTATCGCTTTTGCTGTAAGTTTTTTTGTTTGGTTGTTGTTGTTTTTTTTCCCCTGGTTTGACAACCTGTCAAGGCCTTAAATATCTGACTGGCTACTATAGCACAAGAAATTACTCATCAACGAAAATCGGATGTTTTGTTACACTGATTGAAGGTGATTGAGAGGAGAGAGAGAGAGAAGAGAGAGAGAGAGCGTCAGAGCGAGAGAGAGGACATACAGAGAGACAACAGAGGAAAGAGAGGATAGGGGGAGAGAGAGAAGAGAGATAGCGAGGAGAGAGAGAAGAGAGAGAGGAGTAAGAGAGAGAGAGAGAACAGAAGTAGATAGACAGACAGACAGGAAACAGACAGAACAGAACATACAGGTGAGGGGGACAGGTATATTTGGGATGTCGTCGTTTGACAACTGATTTCATGTATGTATAAACAAAAAAAAACACAACGATAGGTTATAAAAATTCACAATCGCCTCCAAGAAGAGAAGAAGAGGAGGGTGGAGGAGAACGAAGAATATGAGGTCGCGGCGGAGAGGAAGAAGAAGAAAGAAGAGAAGGAGCACGAGAAGGATGAGGAGGAGGAGGAGGAGGAGTAGAAGGACGGGAGAAGAAGAAGAAGAAGAACACCAACCACAAACCGCACACGAACACCGAAGAATGACACCAGGTAATCTACCGATGGTAGCTTGCAGGAAAAGCAGGCAATTACACTTTCAACGCGTTGGCAAGAAGGGACCGTTGAAAAGCTAGGAAATGTCAGAACAGTAAATTATCTGTGCGCTCTCTCTCTCTCTCTCTCTCTCTCTCTTCTCTCTCTCTCTCTCTCGTATCTTCTCCTCTCTCTCTCTCTCTCCTTCAAACTGGCTAAGCAGAATGTGGAAAAAACCATTAAAAAAAGAAAAACCAGACGTAACAAACAAAAAAATCACTTCCAGTAAACCAAACTGTGGGCGAGAGGAATTCACACATTTCTCCCCCCCCCCCCCCGCCCAAAAAACAAACAAACAAACAAACAAAACAAACAAATGTTGATACCCGCTGTCCTTCCTTCCCTCACCTGCAACCCAAAGTGGCACTGTGTGTGCTCTTAAATGCCAGGAGAGACACAAAACAAATGAGTTATATGTATAGAATACTTAATGCAAAGTGAATTCTTCACCAATTCAAGAAGGGAGAACATTTTCTTTTTACCATACTGGACAGCGAGATCGGCAATGCTATCTAATCTCTCTCTCTCTCCCTCTCTCTCTCTCTCCCTCTCTCTCTCTCTCTCTCTCTCTCTCTCTAATATATATATATATATATATATATATATATATATGTGTGTGTGTGTGTGTGTGTGTGTGTGTGTGTGTGTGTGTGTGTGTGTGTGTATCATTTATTCTGTGACAAAGGCCAGCATGCCCAATAACAAACATTTATTTTTTTGAAAAAATAGACTTTTATCAACGCAGATCTAATATAAATAAAGAAAGAAAAACACTAGAGCTTTGGTCATCCAGCCTTTTAACCAAAATGACCGTTGCATTCTGTGACAGACACAAAATACATTTTAGAGTTCATATATCAAAATCTAACTTCAAGACTTAAAAAGAGAACATAAGATGTTATTTCCACGGGACCTCAATGCTTTGGAGTCTAAATCTGTAGTCACCCCCCCCCCCCACCCCCCCCCCACCCCCCACCCCCACCCCAGTGAGTGCTATCAATGTCCTTTCTGTTTATCCGGACTATTTTGTCCCCGATATGTCTTCTCCACATACAGAGCCGATATGTCTTCTCTCACATACAGAGGAGGACCACTTCCTTTCAAAGTACCTGGCCCGTGACATCACCAGATCCGATCTTTGAAGGGTAGAACCTTCACTATGACCCCTGTGTGTTCCCAGAGCATGCGCTATTCTATCCCTATAGAACCTTCACTATCACCCTGTGTGTCCCTAGAGCATGCGCTATTCTATCCCTATAGAACCTTCACTATCACCCTGTGTGTCCCCAGACCATGCGCCATTCTATCCCTATAGAACCTTCACTATCACCCCTGTGTGTCCCCAGACCATGCGCCATTCTATCCCTGTAGAACCTTCACTATCACCCTGTGTGTCCCCAGACCATGCGCCATTCTATCCCTATAGAACCTTCACTATCACCCCTGTGTGTCCCCAGAGCATACGCCATTCTATCCCTACATTCTGTTCCGATTTTCATGCTGTCCTTAATGATGGAGCTCACTTGAACTTCACATTGTTCCCAGGACTCATTACGACCCATGAACAGTCCACCATAAATCACAATGTTTCGTCGGGAACGATTTTCTAATCATCAGTGTTGTTCTCAAGCTTATCTTCGGGCATTTCGCGCGATTTTAAGCTTTCTTTAAGTCTTTCATAGTGTTCCAACATTTCATCAGCATGACCTGTAGTTATTCTTTGTTGTTTTCATAGTTCATCCAAGCGATGGCCAGGTTCAGCCTGCCTTTCCGCGATCTTTTAGATAAAAATGCTCTGGCTTGTTTCCAGTCGGGCTTCAATTTTGTTCACCGACTCAGCGCGAGTGTTTGCACTGGCCTAAGGCTGCTGGGCCATAGAAACCCATGCCTCACGTCTCACGCTTCACGCCTCATGCTTCAAGTCTCACATTTCAGTCTTCACATTTCATGCTCTGGGCCACAGAAGCTCACGCCACGCTACTCACGCGTCAATTCTGTGTTGACGGTACCAGAATGCATGACAATGGGATCGATTAAAAGACATGGAAAAGACAAAGTTGTAGTGAAACAAATCTTAAACAAATGTTAGCGAACCGCCCAGAGAAACGTGGAGAGAAACGAGTCACAAGACAAAACACTGCGCGTTTCGACCTCTTAGGTCTTCTTCAGGCAAAATACAAACAATATAGGACAACGAAAATTCACTTAGCTTAAGCGTTTGATCGCTTCAGAGTTCAGCGCAAGGAAGGCGTTGGATGAGCAGTTGTATTGAATTGGGTGTGTGCTGACATGACGGAATGTGATGTTAATTTGATATTAATCTGTACATGCACACACACACACACACACACACACACACACACACACACACACACACACACACACACACACACACACACACACACACACACACACACACACACCACACACACACACACACACACACACACACACACACACACACACACATTCATGTACACTAGAGCGAGAGAGAGAGAGAGAGAGAGAGAGAGAGAGAGAGAGAGAGAGAGAGAGACAGAGGACAGACAGACAGACAGACAGACAGACACAGACAGAGAGAGAACGTTTACAAATCTGCAAACAGAATCCACGGTTGGTGTTTACTCTTGACTAAAAAACACGTTGCACAAAAAGGATTGCCAGAAATATATGTTTTCGCTTTGTGGACACAAAATTGCGCGTTGCGACGGGGGTGACTTGACATTTAGCTATGATCATTAATACTTGCTATTGAGACTTCCCATTCTATCACCAGCACCACCACCATCACGACCAAAAACAACAACAACAACAACAACAACAAACAACAACGACGACGACGACGACGACGACGACGACACGACGACGACGACGACAACGACGACAACAACTGCATCACAAAAGAAGTAGGAAACTATCATTGCAGTTTTCGTTTAGGAAATCCAGCGTATGGAAACCAGGTTCTCTGGGCCTGAAAAAATGTTAAACACCCACACAGTCTCTCCGTAATCATCCATTTTCGAATGTCTATCCTGTCTGACATGTTATGTGGACATGCCTACCTGTAAGAGGGCATAGGCATTTGCCGATTGGGCCGATTGTCTTGCACACACACACACACACACACACACACACACACACACACACACACACACACACACACACACACACACACACACACACGCACGCACGCACGCACGCACGCACGCCCGCACACACACACATATACATGAAACCCGGATACTACTGTAGCAACATGTTTTTGCCATCATTTGCTGTGGATTATGAAACACTCCTCCTGTAACAACATGTTTTCTCCATCATTTGTGGTGTAGCCTGGATACTTCTCATGTAATAACACGTTTTCGCCATCATTTGTTGTGGATCATGGATACTTCTCCTGTAACAACATTTTTGTCCGTCATTTTGCAGCAGAGTCTGAATACTTCTCTGTAACATTATTTGGCCATCATTTTGTCTCGAAGCCTGATTATTTCTCCTGTAACAGTATGCTCACCATCATTTTGTAGCGGAGCCTGATTGCTTCTCCGTCCTGGATTACCTGAACGACGTAATTATAACCCCCCCCCCCCCCCCCCTTTTTTTTTCTTTTAATATTTTTTTCCCATGTGTGCAGGGGGTGGGGGGATTGTGAGGGGGGTGGGGGGGGGGGGGGTGGGGGGGGGGGTGGAGGCTATCCTGAAAACTGACACATATTATAAAGTTATGAGGATGATGTGTGTGTGTGTGTGTGTGTGTGTGTGTGTGTGTGTGTGTGTGTGTGTGTGTGTGTGTGTGTGTTTGATTATAAATACACTGACTTGCAAAAGAATGTCAATAATAACGTCGTAGGTGCTATGGCCAAGTCACATATGACGATAGTTATCCTAATCACTTAAAAGTTTATACAGACGGATCCCTATTAAATGGCAATGCTGGTTCCGGCTTTGTTATTCCTGCTTTGAAAGCAGATAAATATTTTCATCTTGGAAAGGGATTTTCTGCCTTTACGGCTGAACTGATAGCAATTCTAATGGCTCTGCATTATATTATTGACATTCCACGTGATTTTTCTAGAATACTTTTTTGTGTTGATTCCAAATCTGTTCTTCAAGCAATGGAATCTGTTGCTGCTACCAATCGCGCCGAGATTATCACCGAACTAAAAATTCTGATCCATTTCCTTACATCTAGAGGGATAACAGTGGACTTTTGCTGGATTCCGTCACATTGTGGGATTGTAGGAAATGAATGGGCAGACAGAACTGCCCGCATGGGATCCAAAAACTCTGAAAATTCTGTCTATGTCAAAATACCCTTGAGTCTTCACGAAGCCTATGGACTCTTAAATAAAGTCTCTTTTGAGTCTTTTTATAAGCTGTATAAAGATTCAGTTCTCTTTAAAATACATGTACAAGATTCTTCACTGAGTTGCTGTTCAAGAACTCAGAAATCTACCTGTCCATCTAACTCGCCCAATCAAATTCGTAACTGTATACAAAGACGCATGTACATGTACACAAATTTCGGAATCTGGAATCTCTCTTATATAGGCTCAAAGTTAACGCTCTTCGTACAAAATTCCACAGAAATTTACAATGCGCTTGTGGAGCAGTCGACAGTTTCAATACTCTGCATTTTCTTTTAACTGTTCCTATTTTAACTCATCTCTCTCCAACTTCCGACAAAACGATTCCCCATGCATTTTCCAGAATCTCCACGCCTTTTTTACATTTGTAAATTCGTTGATGTTAAGCCCAGTTGGCTCGTTTGTGTAAATATTTCCAGTTTTTTTTTCTGCTTTTTTAATTTATTTATTTTTTAAATTGTTACATTTAGAACAGTATTTTCTTTCAATAGTCAAAGTCGCATATGCACACACGCACGCACACACACACACACACACACACACACACACACACACACACACACACACACACACACACACACACACACACACACACACACACATTCGTAGCCTATGCTAGCATTTTGCATACATTATTTCCATTTTTCTCATCCACTCATTTCTGTATTATTTTGTCTAATATCACTTTTAAGTGAACAGACGTTAAATTGAAGAACTAACTAACACACACACACACACACACACACACACACACGCGCGCGCGCGCGCGCGCGCACGCGCACGCACACACACACACACACACACACACACACACACACACACACACACACACACACACACACACACACACACACACACACACACGCACGCACATTCAGGACTTCCGTTCTTTGTTTGAGTTACGTACACTTTACTCTCGTTGTGCCATAACCTTTAAAGCCTGGTTGTTTGTTTACGATGTGCGTGTGAGCTGTGCAATGGTGAACTTCACCTGGGCGGAAAATTGAATTCATGAAATGGAATCCGACTGTTATGGAGGACTATTCAATTTTGTTCAATTTGTGGCCACACTCCTTAAATGTGGAACAAACATGCGCTATGCGTGTCTCCATGCAGCCAAATCCAGATAATGGCTGCAGATGCAAGTTATGATAATTTTACTGGCAGTAAAGACGAAGCACGGCCTGAAAAATAATCTGTTTTTTAATCCTCGAATTTTTTTTAATGACATTGCGGCGATTTAATGGTTCGTTTCATGCGTTTTTCCCCATCTCTCTTTAATAGCATGCTTTCTGCCTTAGAAAGCTTTGTCGACTGTACAGTTTTCTTCTAATGCTTTGGAGGATGTTTAGTTCTGTTATAAAGCCTACGTGTTAATGTTTTACTGTTTTTAGAATCTTTTGACATCGTATGTTCACTCATAAAGTATGGTTGATTGGTTGTTCCATAAAACATTTGATTGAAAGTTTTGTTCTTTACAAAAAATTGCCGGAAATTTTTTCCCACTTATAGCCTTGTTGATGTTTTGTT
>JADBJO010004297.1:195000-204277 GCA_016801955.1 Conus betulinus | reverse complement strand
ATAGTACTTGTAGTAAGACAAGTTCTGTAATGACTAGATGTTAATGTTTGAATCAGTAGCGTGAAGACATCGTGTTGGTTGGCTCTTTTTTGAATAATGTTTATACGTGTTGGGTTTGTGTGGGTGTGTTATTCTCTTCTCTCTGCTTCACTTCCACCATTTGTCGTCTAGCATCCCTCACAGGAAGACCTCGAGCGCCTGAATGGGCCTCCTTTCTCAAGAAAGGGGGATTAAAGAAAGCATGGTGAGGTTTTATTCTGCAAGCAAGCTTATTAAAGGAGCATTTGCAAATCTGTCCTGACCATGTCATCCTCGACTCCCATTCAAGGGTCAGCTGTTTTATGATCTGGTTTTACATCTGATGCACTTTGGTCTTAACAATATCTACAAGGGTAGTTAAGCAAGCCTAAGCTGCTTGTAATCAATATCTTTTGCATAATATTTTCATCACCATCTGCACTGCATGTGAGCTGGTGTGGACAGGTTTCACTACAGGGGAGGGGCTGGAGTTCATAACTCATAATCATATGAATAAATGTGTGAGACACTGCTGTTGAGAAAACATTCTTCCATCTATATTACAATTTTTTTTCTCGCTTCACCGCAACTTTTTACAGTTGCCAAGCTGGCACGTTTGAACTTCATGTTCAATATTAAACCAAAACTGCCGCAGTTTTCACTGAATAAGTATGTAAAGAAAAGCGTAAGAATTTATGCAAATGTGAAACAGATTTTTGTTGTTGTTTTTTATTAATGTCTTGTGGAAGGCTATGGCATTCAACCAAATGAACCAAATGGCTAAAGATTTTTTAAATTTTATTCTGTTTGTTTGCAAGGGATTCTTTCTGTTGAAATGTTGCTCATCTTTTAGTCTTGACCCAATAAAAAGTGGGTAGTCTTTAGCATCATTTTAAAACTCTGTAATGATGCAAAATAATGTTTTTTATGTGTCTTTACAACAGATGCATGTGCTTGAAATTAGCAGTATTACCTTTTGCTTTGTTTTCTTAAAATTTTAGATATTGATAATATTCAAAATTAGACCAAAATCTTAACATGTATGTCTTTCAAAGCTACAGCAAAATCATGTTCTTTTGTGTCCTCAGATCCGAGCAATTGGCAATTTTGGAGGTTCTACCTCCAAACGGGCCATAGAGGAGGCAGGCAAAAAACTGCTTCGGCCCGAGCTTTCTGTCCACTATAATTTGCTGGGCAGGAAGGGGAAGCAGTCCTTCAACCTGATGTCGCATGTAAAGGGCGCAATGCTTGGTAAGAAACTAGAATTAAATACATGTTTTACCTTGTTTTAATGCTATTTTCTTTATGTATGCTTGTACATGTGTGTGTGTGTGTGGTGTGTGTGTGTGTGTGTGTGTGTGTGTGTGTGGCCTTTATCCAGTTGAAGAAAGAAGTGCAATTTGAGAGGGCCAAATGTTTCCTTGGTTATTTCAGATTTTTGTGTTGCCTTTGCATATTGGTTTCAAAACACTTTACAATGTGTGTTTAGTTTCTTGTGAAGTACTTAACAAATTATGCTTAGATCCTAACCGGACAATTATGTAGCAACACAAGTATGGTAGACATCAAATATGAAGACTATATTTCAGTTATTGATCAAGATCTTTTTTAACAATGGTTTACTTGACTAAACGGTTATTTTATTGCTGGGCTGTAAGTCATGTGGCATACACTGTAAATCCTGATCTTGGGTGAAAAAGTCTCCTGACAACGAGAGAGTGGTTAGGGTACTCACCCAATCAGTGAAATTTAATAGGGGATACTTCAATTCCATTTTTCAGATGAAAATTAATCTAAGATTCGAAAGGTCATGCTCATTGTTTTTTCTACAAAAAGTTATCGTAAACCCTAATTATTTCACCTTTTGGTTACTTTTTTTGAGATGGTATCCTAAAGCAACATTGTTTTATTTTATTTTATTTTTTCATCTTCTTGTGAAGCCGGGAAAGGTGACTTCGTGTCAGGCCATAGGTAGGTAGGATAGCGTATCATGTGATGAAAAGGTTGACATGCTTGGCAAAAAGAAAATTATCACATTTTAGAGTAAAAACATATACATCATGAGGAAGAATGGCTGAAGAAGTGAATGGCAGGACAGAATTTACAATGACAGGCTGGAGCACTTATTTTGTGAAAATTTTTAAGAGAGAGCTCTGTTTCTTTTGCTGTGTACACCCAAACAGTTTTATGAACTTTCATGTCTGACAAGAGCAGGCAGATTAAGAAGTTGGAGCAATTTTTTTTTCTTTGCTGTACTCTGTATACATTATTTGTTCTTTCTGTATACAGTAATGCTCTCTCTTTGCTCTTATGTTATTTGTTAACGTCTTTAGCAATAAATTTTGAAAGTGTTAGGAGACAAAAAAGTCCTATCTAATTTTTTTTTTTTTTTTAAGTTAACAGTGGTTTGAAAAATATTTGGGAAGTTACTTTTCTTGTAAGTCATCTGAAAATGGTTTCAGGATTACATCTTGTATAATTTTTCTGGACATTTACAGTGTTCCTAGTTATGCACATCTGTGCATGGATGATGTACAGATTAGACAGTTTTGTGCAGGTTGCATGCAGGCCACTGTTTTTACACCCGCTTGTATTTTTTTAAAAGGAGAAAATGATCTGCGGTGCATTCCAGGTGACTATCAAGCATATTCTTGTGGACAGTTGGGACTTGCATGATGTGAAGCATAACACATTTTACTGCAGAGTCAAACTTCCTGAGAGAGATCAATATTTTTCGCGTCTGATCTAAGAGTTAAACAGAGAAAGGTGTCTAATGGTTTTAGCAGGTTTTAGTGAAAACTTCACTGTGTATGCAAATGCGTGCATTTATAGCCCCCACTCCCTCCTCCCTAAAGACTGTGATAGAAATCGAGTTTCGTCGTCACAGCTGTGATATGGCCCATAGCAGCTGGCAGAGCTATAAGCCACGTGATTGACGTACAGATTTCAGTATTGATGCACACATTTTTCACTCTGTGCATCACTGAGACAGTTTCAGGTCCTTGCAAAATGTCGCACATGATTGAGAAATCAAGTAGATTGGTCATTTGTAAATAACTCATTTATTTTGTTGTACTCTTTCTCTTGCCAAATATAGATAATTTGAGGAGCCCTTACTGCATATGCACTTACTTGTTGATCACTAAATTGAATGCAAATTCTGATTGACAGTGTTGATACTAAGTGGCTGAATGCCACGAATGCTCGGTCAGCTTCCAGTTTTAAGTCTGCAGACAGCAACTTCATTAATTGTTGGAGCCTCAGCTGCAGGACCTTCTGCCTCAACAATCAGCAGCAGTGATCCCAAGGCTGCACTCAATCAAAAGGAGTTAGATGGCAAGAGCTCAACAGAGAATGCTGCTCAAAAGCAAGTTTTAATGAGAATGGCTTTTTATTTTGTCTGTGTTGCGCATGTAATTTCTTTCTCTTTTTTTTTTTTCTTCTTTCTGCTACTCACCTGAATTCAGGACCAAAATTCTTTTTCAGGATTTGAAGAATGCACACCTGTTCCACCATAAGATTTCGCCATATTTTGTACACACATTTGGTAGAAGTACAAGTACGATGTCGTGAAAAAGAATGACCACGCCTTCCCCCAAATCACAGACACAAAGTTTTTGCATGGTGTAACACTTGCAGAGTGTAACCATAGTGTTGTCTGGCAGCAAAGTGTGATAACTCTTAATTACTCCTGGACACAAAACAGCATCTTGATCTGAATGTAATAACTGAATGAAGTAATAAAGAAAAAGAACTGTCTGTACTGGAAGTACTGCTGTGTAAGTCAGTGACACAGTGGGATTGTTACCAAAGCTAAAGTTCCTTTCCCACCCACCCCACCCCCACCTTATGCTTTTACGAAACTATGGGAGATCTGCAAATCCCACCCTCCACCACCCCCACCCCCACCCCCCCACCCATGTTTTACAAAAATCCTTCACAGGTGCACCCCCTACCTCCTTCCCCCCCTCACCACTCTGGGAGATGTGCATACCAACTTAAAAAAAAACAAAAAAACACTTAGTCTTGTGAAAAAGTACACCAATTACAGGTCTGAGAATGTCCCCAATTCATTTTCAGCATCAGGGATCCTTCACCTCACGCACCACAGTTATTGTAAAGGTTTGGTCACAGTATTTTGCCCTAATTCAAAAATGATTGATTTTGTTGCAGCGGGAGTCCGGTCAAAACATCCAGACTTAGATGACAAATCTTTCGACAAGCTCCTTGGATACTGGCTTTCGGGCTCAGGAGATCGCCTACCAGGTGGGCGGAAGAAAAGATTGGATGATAGGTTTCAAGGAGAGGAAGAGGAGAGGCAACGAGAGGAGCAAGAGAGCTCTGAGAAAGAAAATTGAACAGATGCACATTGGCGAGTCAGGTGGTTAGATTTTGGTTGACTGAAAGTTTTTGTGGTTGTTTTGAAGTTGTGCCAGTGTCATATGAGGTGAAAAATACCCCCCCAGATTGTTACCAACCCTACTGAAGATATAAACTGCGCATACATATGCATATTCATACAGGCATACAAATCGGCCACAAAGCAAACTAAATTGTAAACTACATGAGTTGCAGCCCTGTAAATTAACTGTTTGTCTACAAAATATTGAGTTTGCTTTTGTTTATAAGTGGCTGATAAAAAGACCACAAGATTGGGAATTTGGCATGTTCTCTATTTGTCATTTGCTCGGGTTCTATGTGTTAGGTTGCAAGTTGAGCGGTTGTAAGCAGAATGTGAAGTTACTAGATGGCTGTACCAGTGGACGCAGACAAAGACTCATTTCAAGCACAGCCTGGTTGCTGCTCTCTCTCTGTTTTCTCTTATGTGTCACTTTTGTTTGTCTCACATGTTGATGACTTTCAAGATGGAAACGCTGTTGTTCTGGGTTTGTCATGTGTTCCTTTCCTAGGACGGTCCAGAAACAGCTTGGATTTGATATTCTTTGGAAGTATTTTTCACACTGTAACTTTAAGTCAAGTTGCAAAACCTTTTTTTTTTTTTTATAATGTATGTGAGAGCATTTAAAAATATTGTTTCAGATCTTTGCATTATCATTGTTGATGTGTGTGCATATGCATTTATAGAGATGGTGCTGGAGTGCAAGTGTTGCATGTCTGTCTCTTGGTGTTTGTGTGCAATTTTGTATGATGAGCAGATGGATGATTCTAACAGGTTTCTTCACAGTCACACTAAATGCATATCCTGTGTATGAATGCAGATACATTTTTAAAGAGTTCTGAAATTATTTTTAGATTAAACACAGAATGCATGATTTGATTTTACTTGTTTGTATTAAAAATATCTGTCCAGTTTTGTTTTATAACGTTCTAGTGGCCTTGATCAGGAATTAGAAGGCACTTTGTCTTGTCGAGGTGTTTGACTTGTGAAAAGAGGGTACAAGTTTTGATTGTTCATGAACTCATGTATGTTATACTAATAAATTATCAAACAAAGAGAACAAAAAGAAAGTGTTCTTGTTTTTTTCTGTCAGCTGTTCTTTTCTTGTCACATCTATTTCCTTTCACTTTCTCCTGTGTTCATTAACTTAACTTTTTTTTTTTTTTGCTGCAGTTGCTCACAGAAGTTTCCCAGCAATTCCATGCATTATATTTGTAAAACGAAAATGTGTGACTTCAATGAGCAGGAATATGAAACCTAGGAAACTTCTTTTTAAGTGGCTGCATTTTTTTTTTTTAAGCAATCAATTTTTTGAGTACGATATTTTCAGTCATGTTGCTTATAACCCTGCTATGGGCCATATCAGGGCACAATGTTCTTTGGTGTGAAAGTTAAGCAAAGGAAAAAAAGGGAGGGTGCATGGGCATGCCTAACTTTTTTACCCTTAGACGTCTGGTTAAAAAAACGTGTGGTTTTAACTGTTCATGACACACAATGCCTGCATGTGAACTTTTACTGAAACTACTTCAAAACCTTTGTCATGCTTCTTGGGTCATACATTACTCACAGAGTCAAAACAGTGGTAATGATCATTTAAACTGTTTAGAATGTTTCAGTAAAAAATTTTGCATTTGTCGAAAAAAAAAAAAAAAATCCTATGCTTTTGAGTGAGGAACAAAAAAATATCAGTTATGGAAGAAATATTGGGCGCTTTAATCATTGATAGATGTTGCCTTTGAGGACACATTTTGACTGAAGCAGGTCTCTTACTACTTATGTATCTCACAGATACTTGACCTTCTGTGTTAATCCAGGTATTCCGTGACCCATACTTTTTAAAGACGGTCCCTCTGTGGAATGTATGGACCATTAGAGACCAGTATGGTTAGGAATGTGTTCTCAAACACAATGTTCAGTAAAGGTTAATTTTTACATGGAGAATCCTTTACCAAATGTTCACATAGCGATGAGCCTCTTCAATATACTTAGAAAAGCAAAGGCTTATATTGTCCCAACAATGGCTGAAAGGAACATCATATTGGGCCTATTGGGTTGGCCCTAAAAGATGCAAAGAATATTCTGTGTTGGGCTTATCTTGGCCCTATAATGAATGCAGGAAGTATCCAATGTTAGGCCTAGATTGGCCCTTGAATAGAGGCAAGGGATACCCGATATTGAGCCTTCCCTTTGTTCCTCCAATGGATGCAGGATATATCCAATGTTGGGACTGCCTTGACCCTAGGGTGGATCCAGGCAAAATCCAATGTTGGGCTTACCTTGGCCCAAGAGTGGACCCAAGCAATACTCGGTATTGGGCCTATCTTGGCCCTTGAGTGGACCAAGCAATACTCGGTGTCGGGCCTATCTTGGCCCTACAATGGATCCAGGCAAACCCCATTATCGGCCCTATCTTGGCCCTAGAACGGATCCAGGCAAACCCCATTATCGGCCCTATCTTGGCCCTAGAACGGATCCAGGCAAGCCCCATTATCGGGCCTATCTTGGCCCTAGAACGGATCCAGGCAAGCCCCATTATCGGGCCTATCTTGGCCCTAGAACGGATCCAGGCAAGCCCCATTATCGGGCCTATCTTGGCCCTAGAACGGATCCAGGCAAGCCCCATTATCGGGCCTATCTTGGCCCTAGAACGGATCCAGGCAAGCCCCATTATCGGGCCTATCTTGGCCCTAGAACGGATCCAGGCAAACCCCATTATCGGGCCTATCTTGGCCCTAGAACGGATCCAAGCAAACCCCATTATCGGGCCTATCTTGGTCCTAGAATGGATCCAAGCAATACCCGATATTGGACCGAGATGGGGGCCATTTGCATTCCAAGATCGGTCCCATCTTGGTTTCCGATCTTGTCCCAATATTGTATCCATTACTGGACCGTTATTGGGCCAATATTGTTGTGCTGTCTGGGCACCTGTAACTTGTTGCAGGGAGATGAAATCTTGGCTTGTGGATGCCAGCTTTCCTTTGCACATTAAAGCTGAGGACATCTTTTTCAAAGAGGAAAATTATTATATTTTGTCTGAGCATGAGCAAGCACCTGGTCCCCCCAACCTGCACTGCTTGCCCCTGTTTATTGGGAGAAGGAAGACAGTTTATGAGAAGCCCTGTAGTTAAACACTGCAGCGCCTTCACACACACACACACACACACACACACACACACACACACACACACACCCCCTGCCCACGTTCCCCCACCCCCTCCTACATACACTTAAAACATCATTAACCCCTTGGCAGCTGAGCTTGAACTGAAAGCAGGTCAGATGTGAAGAAGAACGCTGAGTCTGTACATTGTGTAGACTTTCAGACTGCTGCCACTGCTTGACCTCAGTCCACTTGCGCTGTCTCCTGTGAAAGAGGACAAGGCGGACAACGTTACCTGGTCACCTGATCGGTCTGCCCCACTCCATGACAAGGATGCTAAGTCTGTCACTGACAATCTCTCTCATTGGCAGCAGTCAAAGGGTTAAAATGAGAACTGGATGCTTGGAGTGATCCATGCCAGTCCAACATTATCATTTGACTTTCCAATTGTCACAGCGTGTCTGGGTGGTGGTGGTGGTGATGGTTGTGCTGCATAATGCATAGAGAGGTAGACAGACAGACAGATGGACGGACAGAGGAGAACAGAGTGTGAGAAAACTGGGAAAATAGTGCTGTAATAGCCGAGGATGTTTTGTTTGATTCTCAGCAACGCAGGGTGTCAGATGCTGAGATCATGTACACGTACTTAGACTGCTTGACATTTTGTCATGTCTTTCTTTCTTGCTTGAATGTGTGTGTGTGTGTGTGTGTGTGTGTGTGTGTGTGTGTGTGTGTGTGTGTGTGTGTGTGTGTGTGTGTGCACATGCACACACACATTTGGGTGCATGTGTGCATGTGTGTGTGTGTGTGTGTGCGTGCGCATGCACACACATTAGGGTGTCTGTGTGTGCGTGCGTGCGTGCGTGTGTGTGTGTGTGTGTGTGTGTGTTTCATGCACATGTACATATATGTTACCCGATCTCTCTCTCTCTCCAATTTTTCTGCTTTGAATAGAGCATATACCAATGCAGAGAAGAGAGCTCACACTTTGTAACATGTCATTTTTTTTTTTTTTTTTTTTTTTTTTTTTGATAAACTACTGTCCAACTAATTGCCAGGGGTACTTCTACGCATGCTTCAGGTCATGTACGGACATCATCTGCTGCATCCTCTTCACCATTTGCATTCTGGGAGCTGCTGTGTGCTCAGTTGTCGGCAAGTTTCCACGACAACCAGTCGTCCTTAATTATCAGACATTTTAACACACGTTGTGTCAGAAACAGTGAGACAGTCAATGGTATGGAAGTGATGGGCTGATTTTTGGTGTGTGTGTGACCATCATCTGTGGTTTAAATGACGTCAAGTAAAACCGTTGAACTGAACTGAACTGTGGAGGTAATGTCACTGAGGGACATGAAAGATGAGACCTTAAACAAAGGATTGTGTTAAGGAGGAGTCATGACTGGGGGACTGTAGCACAGCGCAGTGTGTCGGCTGTGGAGACTGTAGCACAGCGCAGTGCGTCGGCTGTGGAGACTGTAACACAGCGCAGTGTGTCGGCTGTGGAGACTGTAGCACAGCGCAGTGCGTCGGCTGTGGAGACTGTAACACAGCGCAGTGTGTCGGCTGTGGAGACTGTAGCACAAAGCAGTGTGTCGGCTGTGGAGACTGTAGCACAGCGCAGTGTCTTGGCTGTGGAGACTGTAGCACAGCACAGTGTGTCGGATGTGGAGACTGTAGCACAGCACAGTGTGTCGGCTGTGGAGACTGTAGCACAGCGCAGTGTATTAGCTGTGTAGACTGTTGCACAGCGCAGT
>JADBJO010004297.1:120000-190000 GCA_016801955.1 Conus betulinus | reverse complement strand
GAGATGTCATTAAATATTCCCTATCAATGTGTCTGGTTTTTCACAATTCATACAATCCTCCTTACACGTGTCACTTGTTCCTGTTGAAGCTTCCTATGATTTTTGACCAGTTTCGGCTGTTGCATGTAAACATGACATGGATATGATGTACATAATGTTAGGCTATGTGTAGATTATTAATACTGGATCTACTGAGGACAAGTGACTTCAATGCAAATGATTGTTGTCTTTTGGAAATAAAAGTGTAATTAACCAGTAGTTTACACCCATTACATAGAAAAGTCACTGCTGACAATGTTGTAAAGCATCACATGAACTTAGAATACTCAATTACTGAGTTAGGGATAAAACTAATATGATGATGGTAATGCTATTGCAGTTTACACATAAAAAGAAAAGAAATCCCGAACAAACAAAAAAACCTCTGAGTGTGTGTGTGTGTGTGTGTGTGTGTGTGTGTGTGAAACAGAGAAAGAGAGAGTGTGTGTGTGTGTGTGTGTGTGTGAGAGAGAGAGAGAGAGAGAGAGCATCTGTGTGCATGCATGTGCTGGCATGCACAGATGCATGTGTGCATAAGAAAGACTCTCACAAAATCACCTTCAATAGGGCTTAACGGGTAAGCTTGGAAGAGCGGTTTATCCAGTCCTATAGACCAAAAAAAAAAAAAAAAAAAAAAAAAAAAAATGGGGGGTGGGGGTGGTGTGGGGACAGTGGAGATAGGCAAGTGGGGTGACACAAAATACATTAGGAAAAAGAAAAAGCATGTGCACCACACACAACAACAAAAACGCATCCAAAGAATGTGTGTTGATGGCGATTGTATGCCCATGGCACACGGGCTGTGACTCAATAATGCTCTGTGCTTATTACTGGACCATTGGAGGTGGAAGGCAGAGTTGCTATGTGTGTGTGTGTGTAGTACGTATACATGTGTGCGTGTGAGTGTTTGCGCATGTGCATGCATGCAAGTCTATATAATATTGTGTGAATCTGAATGTGCGTGTGCGAGCTAATGTTGTACCATTAATTATGTCATTTATGTTCTCATATACAGTGTGTGTGTGTGTGTGTGTGTGTGTGTGTGTGTGTGTGTGTGTGTGTGTGTGTGTGAGAGAGAGAGAGAGAGTCAGAGAGAGAGAAAGAGAGAGACTGACAGAGTGTGTGTTCTCTTGTTCTTCTCCCAACAAACATGACTGTTGGGTCCTTTTAAAGACTATGAAAAGATATATATGCAAAACAATTTTCAGAGCACATGTATCAAAGTTGCATTCTTCACCGCATACAAATTTATGGGAGTGAGGTGTTGTGCAAAGATCACATGTGGTAGTGATGTACACACATTCATGACTGTTTCAAAACAACAAAAAACCATAATAATAATAAACCATGATACCTTCAAAAGCACTTTATTTGAAATTTCAAAATACTGGGGGGAAAATCATATCATCACCAATCAATTTTGTTTCTGTTAAGAGCTTTCACAGGAAGAGAAAGAAAAGTTTTTTTGTTTTTTTTTTTTTCTAGACCTGGCCATTGGAAAATTCTAATCAAACCAAACAGAATGATTAGTTTGCTTATAAAATAAAACCAACAAACAAACAACAAAAAAACAAACAACAAAAAAAAAAAAAAAACAGAAAAAAGGAAACATGTATTAAGGTGAAATCATGCAGTCTGGCAGAACTTACTCCAACAAGTCTACATTTGAAGTCACCAATAATACAATTTTAAAGAAACAAAAAGTGTACGTGAGCAACTTCATGTACCCACAGATCCTGCAAGGAAAAAAAAAGTGCAACAAAATTTTTCATTTGGAACCCCAGCCACCTTTTTAGGCTTGCCTGGTACTACTTGTGCCCTCTCTTTCCAACCAAACCCTATGTCATGTCTTCAGGACAACTTGTATATTATGATCTTCACAACTGTTCATCCCAGAACTGAGTGATCATACACTTGCACAGTTTTTATGCTTCTTGCACATGACAAAAATCAGAAAGCAAATTGGACTAAAGGGGTTGGGAGTAGGATGGTGAAAGGGTGGACACCTCCCCCCCCCCCCCCCCCCCCACCCCATTTTGGAAAATAAAAACAAACAAGCAAACAAATAAAAAACTTATGAAGCACATATTGTTTCAATTCACAAAAGGAGAAAAAAAAAAAAAAATCGTCAAAGAAAAACATTGCCGGCAAGTGTTGTGAACACTGCCACAATTTGCGCTGATTTTGTACTGTGTACAGCTTCTGTTTAGAAAGTGTTCTATTATTGATACAATGATAGGCGAGCTGAATAGTCAACCCATCCCACCCTCATCCAACAACTTTCTGGTCAGCACACCAAATTCTGCATGCTGACCCCCCCCCCTTCCCCCCCAAAAAAAAAACAAACAAACAAACAAACAAAAAAAACTTTTCAGCAAGTATTTTGGATTTTAATAAGCAAAAAAAGAATCTGTAGTTCCCCACTGTGGCATGACAATAGCCAGCCACACCATCCTCTACACACACATACCCCCCCCCTTTGTTTTCCAAATGGCAACTAAAGATTACTAGTCTATGTCAAGTCTTAGTCTCAAATGCACCCCCCCCCCACCCCCCACACCCCCCCCCCGCCTCCTCTCACCATCTTCCCGCCCTCTGTCAGGTGCTTTTCTTTGAAGTACGAAGAATAACAGCATTGACACTGGAGACGAAAATTTGCCATGGGTGTCCCTCCTCTCCCCTCCCCTCCCCTTCCATTCCTTATAGATCAGAGACCTGGCTAAGCTGGCCCCCTCTCCCCCCCTCCCTCCCCACTCCCTCACTGTGGCACGGGTACAGCATGTTGTACATGTGTTTCCCGGGTGGGGACTAGGTGGGGGCTAAGAATATTGCAACATATGCGCCATAGTATTCTTTAATCTTCCACACATTTCCCCACACTGTAGGTGGTGGGGGATCTTCCACACATTTCCCCACACTGTAGGTGGTGGGGGATGATCACCCCCCCCCCCCCCCCCCCCCCCCCCCCCCCCCCACACCTCCACCACTTCACTTACTAACAGCCAGTATTCAAACCATCTGTTAAGATGATAACTGAATGTGTACCTTCTGACAGGAAAAAACCCCAGTAAAACTGTGAAGTTGATTTATGAATACTGTGGATTGTCTTAATGCTTTGTAGTAGGTGACTCTAAGTCAAATCAACATGTGTTCTTGGGCTAAGTGTATTCCAAGTTATTTCCACTTAATCTAGATATGAAAAATTGAAGCGTTGTTTGACTTCAATTGTTTTCTAGGATTGTATTACTGTCTCCTACCCCTCGTTACAATCCACTCAAAACCTGAGTGAAAAGTGGAGATTGATGATTACGGCAGATGTATTTATGCTAGTCTGGTCTTTTGCTGGCCAAGATCTCAACACATTTACTGAAAACCAGAGGGCAAGTGTGAGAACTCGACAAACCGGATTCTCAGCTGTTTAACTACTCCTCAGGTTCTGTCATATGACCAGATCCTAGGAGCCTGGGTGTGCCTGATAGTGATACCGGCCCAGCTGGGACAACAGTCGCTACAGATCAGCTTGCCTAAAGAGACAGTGGACCAGTCACCATCAACTGGAGAGAGAGATCAACACTCCTCTCCAAAATCAGATAAGGTCTGATACACCAAGTGGACTCTTACTCAACTCATCCAGAACTTTCCCTCATTTTAATGATGAGATAATGTGGGGGAAAGTCAGCCCTGACAAAAAGAATCAAGTTGACTCAAGTGTATATTTTACCCTTGTTATACAAGAGAAAGTAAAGTTGATGGGTGAAACTACGCTTGAGCTGTGTCGGTTCTTTGTTGTTCATACACTATGATACAGAACTGAATGCTTGAACTTATCTCTAATTCTGTCTCTCAGAGCTACAAGCACTTTTGAGTGTACTATAAGTCTAGAAAGAATTATTCCTGGGGTATTTCTAACAGTCCTGAGAAAAATTTTTGAAAATTCTTTCGATGACTAGTATGGGAAAGTTGCTCCTTCCATAACTAGTAGAAGTGAGGGTGGAGGTGAAATTTGATTTATAACTCCAATACCAGTTACAGAGAAAACATTCGGAATCCTTCCCCTAGAGGACACACCTACTCACCCCCAACTCTGGTCACCCACCCTTTACTTTAAGTTCTGCTTGTTGTAACCCTCCAACCCCCACCCCCCACCTCCACCTTCCTTCCTCCCATCCACCCTCTGGCACCCCATGCCTCTTCCCCATCCCTCATGTTTGAGCACTGGGGACCTCTTCAGAGGAAATGAACCCCCAACTTCTCCCCTCTCCCAACTCTCACCCCCTTTACTCCTAAAGACACTTTTGACCTGCACAGCTGATCTCTCTCTCTCTCTCTCTCTCTCTCTGTCATGTTCATAATTCAGTATGCTCCTGCTAATCTCACACACAACCACACAAATCAAGAAATAAACTTGACTGTCCAAACTCTACAACTGAAGGCAAACAATTTCTTGCATATATATATATATATATATATATATATATATATATATATATATATATATGCAACAGACACTTTCATAAACAATGAATTTACATCTGAATATCATGAAAAGAAAACTTGTAGGAGATCTGCTCTAAACTGTGAGCCACACTCAAACTGAACGTAGAAAATCCTTTCTGTATTAATATTATTAGGCTGCTAAAGAAGACAGAAAAAAAAGATGAGGAGAAGAAAGTTATACCCGCACAATACTCTCCGGTCCAACAAGGACTCTTCTGCACATCAGGGAAAGGGCAGTGACATCATACATGACTAGTAATAACAGGGTGAGCAACAAATTTGACCCAGCCAAAAGATTTTTGTAGAATGACTCGGTCACTGCTATCAGAGAACCTTGGCAAATCTGGAGTTTGGGGGCTGTCTACTTTCAACAATCACTTGCATTTTAAACATAGATCTCCTTTCAATCATGTTTCTTAAAAAACAAGAACAACAACAACAACAAGAATCAGTATCTGTATCAGGGTAACTCTTCATGTATCACAGAATCTAGATATAGCACCATCCATCTTGTTGATCTATCATTCTGCGTTTTCGCATTCATTACGAAGGTATGAAAAACCAAACAAACAAAAAAACATCATACTTAATATTTCATCCATAGGTTGTTTCATTTGCATGTGAAGCAGTTATGCATGTCTAGTTATCGAAAAAGAGATGGACACCATTTCAAACATATAACACAAGCCTACAAATACAACTGAAGGCAAACATTTTTGGGCACTTACAGTCTTCAGATATTTTCATAAACAAAAATTTTGAATAAAATTTCACATGATCTAAGGCGTTTTCAAATTTTCAACCGAGGAAAGATTAATTAGCCATTTCAATCTGTCTCTGGAAGAGTATCGATGTTGGTTCACAAAGTAGAAAGCTCCTGCACAACATTGAAATGGAAAGCAACAGTTCCAAAAATATTATCTGAAAGTTCTTTGAAATCCTGAGAAGACTGGAAAAAGTCACCATTCCTACTCTTTTCTGTTCCAGCATTCTCATGGCCATTACCAAACTAGCACATCTGGGTATTAAATGCATGTGCATTCATCTTTTCTTCAAACAATAAGGACAATACATATGCTTGTGAACTGAACTTTAATTTTCTTTTGCTATTTTCATGATAGCCTTGACTTATATCACGAACAAGACATCAGCACTACCTTTGTCATCTATGATTTGGGGGCCTTTCAACAGGTTTAAATCTTGCATGCATACTGTCACTGCCTTAGTGTGTGTCACACTGCATAACAAAAATTATGCTTGTGCAGCTTCATCCCATTTCATATTCCTGAAAACTCGCACGTGTACCTGTTTGGCAGTCGTGAAAGGTTACACAGCCAGCATGTCAGTGGCACTAAGAAGTTGCGACTTTTTTTTTTTTTTTTTTTAAATGCATATAGGCTATATCATTAAAAACTATCTAGGGCTGTTGTTTTCATTAGAATTATTGCTGAAAGTTTGATGTCTGTTTCATATCCTGTCACTGTGCGAGTGCATGCATGCAGTATGAAACAGTGTGTGTGTTTGCGTGTGTTTGTGTCTTGAGAAAAACTGCTTATTGTTATCTTCTCAGCTCCTCTTACAGTGACTGAACTCTGGCAATTCTGGATTTACATTAGGGTGCCACTATGCAAATATTGAACACATTCTTCCCAATAATCATGGCAGCCAAAATAGCCAGATTCAATTGTGTTTGAACATTTACTGAGTGTTGTTCTTATTAAATTTAATCTGACCTTTACTGTGACAGAAAGAAAACACGTGTGAATGCATTTGAATGTCTGTTCTAAGGGCTCCCAAGCATGCTGCTGAGATGAGTTTCATAGACACAAGAACTTTCCAAGTGCTAGCTTATGCTTGCAGTACTAAGAAATGCAAGAGGCTAGGGAAAGTGAAGGGCAGAGTAATTTCAGGTTAACTATGTTAAATATTTCAAGCCTTCTTCCTGTATTCACCACCAATCACAGAACATCACTATTGTGGGACATTTCATTTTTCTTTGGTTGCATGAGAGACCTTGGACGGTCCATTTCTAGCCCTGTTTGCCTCAAACTACGGCTTGATTCGAAACCAACACTCACCAGGTGAGCCCTAGGATGCTCGCTGCCACACCTTCGACTAGTTAGAGGCAAAGGGGGGTAGAAATGGGCGAGATTTCACTTGAGACAAAATCGTCTCTGGTTTGCCTAGCTAGAACTAGAAGAGCTTCAGATCACTACGTAGCCTATCTAATCAATTCTTTTATAATGTTCATATCAACACTTCTTCTACTTGTTCTATAGCCAGTTGGACAGTCTGATCAACTTGGCCACACATGTACCTAATCAATTCTTCTGCAATGTAATGTTCGTAATCAACATTTCTCCAACTTGTTCCATTGCCAGTGTTGGACAATCTTATCGACTTGCCCACACATAACTGTTTCTAATCAAATCTCAAAATTGCACTGATATTCATAACGACAGTTTTCTAACTTTTTGCTCTATTGTCAGAGTTTGGCAACCAGATTGGTGTGGCCACACATCACCACACACGCACTCAGCATGGGTTGCTGAAGCGAGACCTACGTAACAACCCCCTCTCTGAAAAAATCCTTGAACACGTTGCACATTCCAAAAATCGAAACTTGGGTAAAGGCACATTTTCCTGGTCGTGCGACCTTGGCCGTTTTAGTACTGAATTCGGCACAGCTCGCGATCGTGGGCTGGACGCTGCTAATTGTGCCACGCACACGGTCGTCTTAAGTTTCCGATCTTTGTCCACAACACTGCTTTGCTCCGTTGTGCGAAACGGTCGTTTGTCATCGTCCGACACGTGTGGCATGGAGTTCGTTGTCGGGTGATAGGTCAAAGGTCTCTGTCTGTTATGGCACACAACATTTTCTGTCATTTCCAAAACAGATATAGAACGATGTGCAATTGCACGACTGGGAAATCCCACTCGTCTGTACTGAACCACGTTTGGTCGATGTGGTGGGCGGGTGATGGCAGCGACACTGACACAGGTGATGTGGATGAGCTCCCCGTCGCCTTCATTGTCGTCGTCAGTGCTGCAAATAGATCAGAGAGCTGCTCGATTGTCTCGTCAGGATTTTGAATATCGCGTGCCGCTTCCTGTACTTTTCTGAATACGCAAGAGATAAGAAAAGTTTTGTAGAGACTTCGGCCTTTTTTCTGACTCCGCAATGCCATGATCTTGTTCGCACTCACATGCACCAACTTTTCAAAGTCAACCAGCGACGAGCTTTCACAGAACGAAACCATGGTGGATCAATGTATGTTGTTCTACTGTTAACAACACTTTTTTTTTTTCTCCACTCTCTTTTTTTTTTCCGAGAGTTCACACAGACACTCACACACACACACAATTTGCTCGATAGATTTGGTCGTTCAGTGCGTCACGAAACAAAGCTGGGGCAAAGAGCTCCTAAGCCGTACGTCCACTTTGTTTGCCTGCCGATTGACCGTTTTGAAAGTTCCCACTGTCACTGTCCCCAAAGTTCCCGCAGTGCTTTAGGCCTAGCCAAGAGTGTGCGTGTGTATGCGCCGGAAGTGTCCAATGAAAAAGCGGGTTGCAAAACATTTAAGGGGACTATTGACCATCAGCGGTTATTGTCTTTGAAGGAAGCTTAAAATAGGTACACACTTTCCGATTTGCACAGACACACACAGTGCAATCGTAAGAGTGATTAAATTATCACCAGAGAATAGATAGGCTATATATACATATTTGATTACTGTGAAAATATTCGTCATCAAGTCAAACACAAAAATGTACTGGACAAATTGTGGAATGATTGTGAGCATCAAAAACAGATAAAAGCCGGCACACACACACACACACACACACACACACACACACACACGAGGGAGGGGGGGGGGGGGGGGGGGTGGGAGGGGGTCCAGTAGGGTCCCATAATCAGGATTTCTTATCAGTAGGCTAACAAACAACACAGTAACGATTTCGTAAAGACAAAGAACTTTATACTCTGTGTGATTTTATGTCGATGGGGTAAAAAGAGAGAGAGAGAGAGAGAGAGGGGGGGGGGTGGGGGGGGGAGAAAGACAGAGAGAGAGGGAGAGAGACAAAGACGGAGAACGAGAGCGTCACTTGCCAATCTGGGTGTAAGGAAAGGGTGGGGGGGGGGGGGGGGGGGGGGGGGGTGATGGCGGAGCATTCGTTGCACAGTTAGACACATTTTATTTTGTTTGTGTCGATAACGGGGTGGATCTTAGAAGCAGAGACACTGAATTAGAAACTAATTTGTTTAGACTGGAGCAGTTATGTCCCTTGATATCTTAATGGAGTGTCCTGCGCGTGCCTGCACCCATCGTCAACACAGCGCAGCCCTCCAAGGGTGGTACAGGACTGCTCCCAAAGGCAGGTGAAGACAGTGCTTCTCTGGGTCCTCCCCCAGCACCTTCGGGTGTTTCTTTTTCTTTTCTAATTTGTTTAGACTTTGTCTTTGCTTTTCATTTCTTTCTCTACCATGCTATGTGATTCGCCGATTTTCTGTAAACTTCCACGCCATTGGTAGGGGAAATGCTTGGTATTCATCTGCTTGAGGGCATTAGGGCAGCGGGAGGACCACATGTGACCATCGCCACCCGAGCATGAAGACAGGTAGAGGGGAGGATGTGTGTGTTGCGCAATTGGTTGGTGGGTGTGTGTAGAAGAGACGGCAGACTGACAGGTAAAGAGTGGACAGAAACTGAGAGGGATCCGCAAAGAATTAAAAGGGACAGGATTCGTATTTCGCCACTGAGTGTGGCATAGCAGTGGACGCCAGGGGAGAGGTGGCAGCTCTCCTTTGAGGGACACTGATGTGAAAGATCAGTGTC
This sequence comes from Conus betulinus, assembly GCA_016801955.1. Taxonomy (NCBI): domain Eukaryota; kingdom Metazoa; phylum Mollusca; class Gastropoda; order Neogastropoda; family Conidae; genus Conus; species Conus betulinus. The sequence continues at coordinate 180,626 of JADBJO010004297.1, read as the reverse complement.
GGGCGGCGCTGACAACCTTCCAGCCATGTGGGTGACGGCGGGTCTAGCCTGTGTCGCCGGGGGACGGCTCCTGGAGATGTGGGGCGATTGGCGAAGGAGCGCTGCCTGACTGCGACTACCCGTGACCTAGGATACCGTGCTGTATTATGGGGTGGCAGACATGGGGGCACTCCTTAGGGGGTTGGGCTGAAAAATTGCCCTCTCGGCCGCAGTCAGCGAGTGCCCGCCAAGTTTTAGGGACTCGTGCAGTACTCCAGCGACTTTCGTCCTGCTCCCTCCTTGACGCGGCCTCACGTGGCACAGGACCATCGCCACCCGAGCATGAAGAAGGTCGCCCGGTGGTCCTGAAGACAGCCTGATGTTTTGGGGGACAGCAGGCACACACACCGACGCCCATAGTCGGTCGACCAACAACTTGAAATTGAACCAACGTCCAAGACCAGTTCCACCAAACCTGAACCAACATTCAAGAAGATGACGACCAGAATTGAGCCAATGTTCAAGAGGAACACGAGCTCTGGGAGACAAATGCGACGACCCCCATTGAAACCTATCCACTACTGCCAGACGACAGCAGTTGCCACAAATACGCAGATCTATGTCTGCAGGAACCCTTGTCCTTAAGGGCCACAGCCCGATAGGACGTTAATCTCATCCTCAATGCAATGCAAATGTATTTCGCCACGCCAGATTTTCGCGGTACTCACCTTTGTCGAAGTCAAGTTGGTTCGCACGGGTAGCTATCTCCCACTTCTCTGGTAGCATATCCACTTTCCTGCGAGTGAATCATTTTTTTTCCGCCCCCTGCAGATCTTCAATCCTGTCGCCACGACGAAACCCACAGTCTGCTATCTTCTCGAGGTCTTGATGGCTGCACCAACGCTGCATCTGTAGACATCATGGGGTTGCACGTTATTAGAGAATGTGTTCTGAGATTTGAGATCCAGTGCCACAAAGACAATCGTCTGTGTGGCCAACATTATTTTGGCCGAGATGGCTCTTCAGTCTGCAGTGGCCAGTTGTCAATCTGAAGAGGACTGTTTGCTGGTATCTCTGGAGCCGATGGATTGGATCAACACCACTGTCTGCACCCAGTCTCCCCCTCCCCTGGTTTTGGTATTGATTGTGGATGATAGTTTTGGTCTCTCTGTAGGTCACTGGGTGGCCGAATGGCCCCATATTGCTGTGTCTTGGAAAAGCGTCAGCCTTCTCATTCCCAGTGATCCCACATTAGGATGGATTTCACTGAAGTACAACGGTGGCTGACCTCAGGTGACTGGCGTTATTGCGACGTGGTTGGACTCACCTGGCCCTCTGGTATACTGAAGAGGTGAGTTTTTACGTCCTGTTGGCCTGAGGCCCTTAAGGACTTGGTGTCCAAGACCGAAGTCTGTAGTAGTTCTGGTGGCAGGATGTCTGGTTGCTGGCAGGAGTCTTGGGCTTGGTTCCAGGCTGCCCTGTTTTGTCCTGATTGTTGTTCTAGATCGGAGTCTGAGTCCTCTTCTTTCTTTCTGCTGAACTGCTGTCCAGCATCGGATCTGATTCCGTGTGAACAAGTGTTCATGTTTTGGTGTTGGTCAGCTGACTGTGATGCTCTTTGCCTCCCAAATCCCCCCCCCCCCCCCCCCTCCCGCCTTCCCCCCAAAGACCTGTCTTCAGGGTGGCCTTTTTCATTCTCATGTGGCAATAGTCCTGTGTCAAGTGAGACCACCTCAAGAGGGAGCCAGATGAACTTCGCTAGAGTGCTGCACTACCCTCTTCTATGGTCCTCACTGACTATAACCAAGAGGCAATTTTTCAGCCCAATCCTGAGAAGAGTGCTCACCATGCCACCCCCAAAAACTTGGTTTGCCAGGTCACAGTTTTTTGCAGTCAGGCAGCGTTCCGTCGCCAACAACCCCACATCTCTAGGAGTCGTTCCCCAGTGACACAGGCAAGACCTGTTGTCACCAATAGTGGCTGGAAGATCGACTGCACAGCACGACGTTGGCCTTTCACATCAACGCCCTTCAAATGAGATCTGTCGCCTCTCTCTCTGCTCTCCCTGCTATTCCACCTCACAATGAGTGCCCCGTCTAGTGGTGGATGTCCAATTGTATACATCCAAAAGCTGGTGACAGGCTCAAAAATGCACAGTGTTGTTACTAAAAGAATTCCCCTTGACCGTAATGTGATTGAAAATTAATATATATATGTATATATATATATATATATATATATATATATATATATATATATATATAATATATATATATATATATATATATATATATATATATATATATATATATATACCTGTCAAGCTGGTCTGTTTTGCAAGCGTAAATGGTGAAGCACCTGCTGATGTTTCTTCTGTGATGCTCTGTGACATTTTATTTGAAACAAAATGAATGTCCTTCCTATTGCAGATCAGCCTAGATGCTTTTTAGGTGTCAAAGATTTGTCTTAAGGTGGCCTGCACCAATCCCTCAACCACCCCTGAAACTGAAAACGAGATGCATTTGTTTCCCGCAGTCCTGGGGTGTTAGAAGATCGAGCTTTTGCAGGATCCTGTGCATGCCGCCAGAGGTGCTGTATTCATACTCCCCATGTCATAAAGCACGTTGCACCCCTCTGCACACGCTCGAGAGTGCACTGGAGTGCATCGTCGTTACTCTGTCAGTTATTCACGAACGCTCGTTTCTCTTCTTGTCCACCACTCAGCGAGGTCAGCATACTGCCAGTACATAGCATTTATCTGTACCTAAACCACTGTCAAACTTAACACGATGACATCATCAGCTCCAAAGTGTGGTAGACAAGATGCCAATCCCTAAATGGCAGGCACAGAGACACAAAGCCAATCAGACCAACAGGAAGTGGAGAATGCGTTCAATGTGTGCGATGAAATTCTAACCAGCAAAAGTCGAAGATGTTCATCTTGTCCCATCTATATCTTTGGAGAGTTCGATTTTGTTTTTGCGTCACTGGTGTTTGTGGCGCATACTTATAATTATGTTGTATCGTCATCGAAACTTAAACTGTCATTGTCGTTCTTGTTGTGGTTAGGTTGCGATGGATGTTTGGACTTGGGCATCCCTTCTTCAATATCTTGGTGGACCAGCGCCATCCGGACATATTAAAGTCACCTCTAGCCACGATGATAGAGTTGTTTGTGAGTGAGGTGCGGTGGGCTGATTCATTAAAACTTTCATGCTCAAGTGTCTTCTGTATGTTGGTGGTAGTAGCAGCAGACCAGCAAAGTTCGGCGTCCCTTCAGTTTGACTTTCGCCCAGAGGATTTCGCAGTTCATGATCATGTCTGGTTCTTCGTACGAGGTCAGGATTTCTGTGACAGCAGTGAACACTCCTCCACCACTCTGATCTTTTCTATCTCTGCGAACGATACTGTAGCCCCTTGGGAAGATTTCTGCGTTGGTGTCTACTGGTGTCAACCATGATTCAAGTCCTAAAATGGTGTCAGGTCTTAAGCTCTGGACAAGGTTATTAAACTCGGCCACTTTACCCACGATGGACTGGCAATTCACAGTCAGAAAGCGGAGTGGCCTTCTACTGTGTTTGTCCTGTTTACTTGCTCTTGTTGGTGTAGACGCATGGAAAGGGTGGAAGGAACTGTCAAGGTTTGAGCTGAGGGATGAGTCAGCTACTGAGCTGGCTTGTGCAGAACCTACGCCGTGTAGGTCGAAAGCAACAGTACTATAGTTGGCATTTGCACATACTACACATTTTCAGGAGACGTCGCTTCTGACAAGGAGGTTGTATGAGTTGCTGGCGATGATTTGGCATTTTGCGTGGAATCATTGCCCATAGGACTCACACGCTACTCCCATCTGGTCCCATCCGACAGAATGGTCGCATATGCCACAGGGATAATGGGTATCACTGTCGTCTCCGACCGGGGTGTGTGTGTCGTGTTCTTGTACGTTCGGTATGCTTGGCTGATCAACGAAGTTCATAGCAGCATGGTGAGGATGGGTGTGTGACATAATGATGCAGTTATATGAAGAACCACACGTTTCAAAGTGATAGGTAACACTGGTGGAAGCGAAAAGGGCGATGGTAGTTCTGGTAGTTCAGGCTTTCAGTCCGACATGGACGCCGCCATGTTCGTTTACATTGGTTGGATTCAGTTTGCTGAGTGCAACTTGATTGTAACTTGTAACGTCAGTGCAATGGTAAGAAATAAGGAAAATTCACTGACCCCTCATCAAAAACAGAGAATTTTTTTAAAAGTTTACTTTGGACTGAGGCCGAAAAAATAAAGAAAGATGGATTTTTTTTTTTCAGAGCTAGCAAAAAGGCTGGACGAACTAACATGGCCACCCCTTGAGACGAGGCGAAAAGCGCGGCACGTCTGACCATGTTTTACAACATGAAACACAACGCAACGGCTGTAAAGTTCCACCATCTAACCCCCCCCCCCCCCCCTCCCCCAACACAAGATCAAGGAGGGGTCACAACCAACAATTCACAGGATAATATGCCTGATGGAACAAAGAAATACGTCGTTCCTCCTAAGGGACTGGAATCTGCTCCCTCAGGAAACACTGCAGGCCTCAATGGCAGGTGCCTTCAGTAGGTAGGTATCTGCAATTCCATAAATCCAACCCCCCCCCCCCCCCCCGCGCCCCCTTCTCTGTACTCTATACCCCTCCTTCATTCTCTCAATAAAAGCGCTCTCTCTCTCTCTCTCCCTTCAGTCGTCTTCACCCAAAACGTAACAATAATAGTCGAACACTTGACTGTGGTTACTAGGCCCACAGAAGAGGAAGGCGACTGGTCCCTCACGCATGCGCAACCCACCTTAACGTATGAAGTTTCAACGTAAAATAAATGGTTCGCACCTTGTCAGAGTGCTGTGTTGACGATTGCGAAGATCGTTACAGTTTTCATTTTGGAAATGCGGTTTTGGGTATAAATGAGTGTCATTGTATGTGTTGACATACGGCACGTACCATCAACCTCCCCCCCCCCCCCCCCCCCCCCCCCCCCCCCACTTTCGTTTTTATTTTAGGAAACGCGATTTGGATGCAAATAAGTGTAATTGCATCTGTTGACATTGTGCACAATAAATGATGACGCATCATCAACATTTAAAAAAAAAAAAAAAAAAAAAATGCCATTCCTTTGCGCGGTCATGCAAGCTGGGACATGGAGGTGAACCGGGAAGGTGAATTTATACGAACTAAAAGTTCTTGTTGGTACTCCAGTTTGTAACCATAATGTACTTGGTACGAAAGCAGCAGACAATATCTTAAAAGCGCTCGAGAAGGTTTCGCGACGATAATATGCTATATGAACACGAGACAGTCACCATCCAGTTAAACGGGTTAGGGCGCGCAGGAACGCCCTATTCAAAACCCATCATGATTATGTCCTTACTTTCTCTTCAAATGAATTTGCTTGAATCTAGCAACTTGTGACGTAGTTTTAAATAGTTGTGTGTTGATTTGACATTTTCATTACATTGAAAATAAATGTCTTGTATCAGGATGCATGACTAATCGGTAATCGCTGTCTTCAAGTACTGTCTTGGTAAGGTAATGACCTACTTTGACGTAGACCGTCACGGTTCATTCCTTGCAGCTCAGCAGACTGAGAGAGCGCAGAACTTGTGAATGTGCGTACTTCAACGTAGGCATTTCTATGGTATCTGAAGCTCTATGTATATTATACAGACATTGGTGTCCACAGTTGTGCCACCACTATCCACCAGAGAGTATATCTACTAGGTCACAATTGAATGATACTATTGATAGTGTTGGCTGGCCTTTAAAACAAAGGAAGTTCAGATACCCTAGTTTGACTTTGACGAAATGAGTGTATGAGCTATTCACCCGGCGGCCATTTTACTGGTGTGCCGAACAGGTGAAGATAAGTAGTTTCTCGTTCTTCAGTTTCACTGCCCTAAATGTTAATTGTTTTTGCCTGAAGAAGACCCAAGTGGTCGAAATGCATTGTGTCCTGTACTTTGTTTGTCTCTATGGATGTCCTTGGCGGTCACCAACCCCCTCTCTTTCTAAATTTTGCTTCATTTTCCCCTCGGTCACTCCGTTTTGAAACTAGTTTGACTGATCAAAAAATCAGCTTAAATATATTTGTGAAAAATGTTTTGTTAGTAATGTTTCTCAGCTGGGGGTGACCGCTTTGAAATTGTAAGAGCTTTTTGAGTGCCTCTTCTTTTTCAATTTAACCATACTATGCACCAACAAGATTTTACTGTTATGAAAACTCTGACCATATCCATCAGGATGTTTATCATTGGTGATCCTGTTAGTGAGTTATCATTATTAAAGTAAATATCCTTTGAATTTCACCACTGTCGCTATTATTTTTAAAAAAAAAGGTAGTATTGGATTTATTGTCACCAAATGTGAGAAGATTGCAAAAGGTAGGTTTTCTCATATGCCCTGCAAATCACTGGCAAAAGTGGCATCTTTTTTCTGAGTAGACTGACAGAATAATTAAATTCCATTTGAATAAGTATTAGGATCATTAGACAATAGGTGATGAGGTGTTTCCAAGTTGATTTAATCTGACTTTGTTTCAGTCAGCTAAAGCACCAAAAGTTAAACATCTATATTGTATACATACATCATATGGGTCACCATCTGTCTAAATCACACAGTGTGACCCCTAATTCTTATGCTTCATATTCCATTTCTCTGGGATCTCCCTTGCAGTGACATTGCAGGAAAATGCTTTTGATTATGGTTAACTCTGAATACTACCAATGTACCATCTCCTTGCCCCTCCCCTTTTCTCCACCCACCTTAAGTTATGCTGTGGATGAAAACTAAAATACACTTTGTACATTCTGTTGTGTAAACAGGTGAAACCTTTAAACCAATTGCAAGTGCTGTTGTGCTGTGTACAAGCCTTTAAGGGTTTTCAAGAAATTAATCTTGAGAAGCTGCTCTTGCATCTGAACATTGACATTGTCAATTAAAAAGCATTACACGTAAGCTTTGTGTTCTCTTTTATGATGAAAAAAATGTGTTTTAGACTTTCTCAAACTAGTCAGTGTCTATCATGAGTATGTGCGGGTATTGAAATCTTCACATCATTATTCGATTTTAGTTTGAAAATGTTTATGGCTTAGGAAATGTTTTATGGCTTGCATGTGGGTAGCTCTGGATATATACTGGTATGTGCCTGCACACACACACGCACGCACATACATACACATGCTGTAACACACACACACACACACGCAAACACACACATACACACACACACACACACACACACACACACACACACACACACACACACACACACACACACACACACACACACACACACGTATGCATGCACAACACAACACAACACAACACACAACACACACACACAGTGACATGCCTACATCCATACACAGACACACACACACACACACATACACACACACATGCACATGCACACAGTGACACACACCCACACTTACACACACACCCATACACACACACACACACACATAATCAGAGTGACACACACACACACACACACACACACACATATACTAAAGTGACACACCCACACCCATACACACACACACACTTACACACCATACATACACACGCGTGCGCGCGCACACACACACACACACACACACACACACACACAAACATTTCACAGTAGTAGGCAATATAGATGAAAGTAAATGTTACACAACGTGATATAGTTCTACAAGTTTGCATGGTCAGAGCTTCCGTTAGACTACAGCATTTGCCGGTATTTGGTACCGGCAAAGAAAAAAATTTCCGGTACAAGCCAAGCACTAGCCGGTACCATCCTAATCGAAAATTCTATTGATATCAAAGTCCAAGATATCAGTCAAATATTGTCCAGCCCTTCTATCATAAAAATTGCTACTATTATCGCACAATCTAAAATTGCCAAGTTGCTTTGATGCGGGTGTTTTTTTTTGTTAAGCATAGTTAGATAATAATGACGTTGTTAGATTGTTTTTTTTGTCTAATATCATCAATGGTGAACAGACGTTAAATAAACCACTGAACTGAACTAATCCTAATCATGCAGCATAGAAAAATAAAATCAAAGTATTAGAAAAATAAAATCAAACATTAGCCATGCGTTTTTTCTGTTGTATTATGGAAACGGCGCCTACATGGCTGGCGCTTTTCTGGTGCTCAACTAATGCTGATCGTTGGAAGTTGCATGATCCTTTTGTAAAGCCATTAACTTTCTTAGCTTCTTCACAAACTGTGCAGAAAATTGCCGACTTGCCAGTTTTTTCATCTTCTTCTCTTCTGTGCCAAGGAAATTCAGACACCCAGGCACCGTTGTATTCTTTTGTCCTCTGTCGTTTATTGGGTTTTGATGCTGAAGACGAATCTGCAGCTGATTCTGAGTTTGACTGCACAGATTCAGTTGAGTTTTTATTAGATCTAGGTCTAGTATCTCCACTTTCAGCTGTGCTGCCACTTGCTTGACTGTTTGTTGTAAAAAACGAATGTATCGAACGTTGCTGCGCCATTTTTGCAGAGAACAGAAGAAACCTTCGTCTAGGCCTAGTTAACGTTCAGTGTGAAACACGTGCGCTCAGCCTGTGTGTGGAGAGAGAGAGAGAGAGAGAGAGAGGGTAGGGGGAGGGGTGGGGCGGGAGGGGAGAGGGGGTGAAATGCTTGGTTCACCCAGACAGAAATGGAACAAACCGTTACCATAAACACTGGCTGTATTAATGAGCGCAGTCCATTTTTTAGCTCGGGTTAAAAAAAAGGGAGGAGAGGCAGGGGCAAGGGTGGAAGAGTGATGACGCGTGGTTGTCGTCACCACACTTCCTGTTTAGTTCCCACCACTTGCGTGGCGGTCCTCTCATCTGACGATAACCAGGTGGCATTGAGACAGAGTGTGTATGCAAGAGAGAGGCTGTTCTGCTGGTACATGGTACCGGTGACTTTTACTTTTATCGGTACAAGGCAAATATTTACCGGTAAAAAACCGGCATATGCCGGTCTAACGGAACCTCTGATGGTGACATGAAAAATGAACAAAACTTTGATAATGAATATGCCATGATGTATTACTGGATGTGTCTTGCTAACAGAAGAGGCCACAGGTGGCGTGAATTAACCATAATATAATTATGGTAGTTAAGACATTTAAATTTTGAAAAAGACAGTGATTGATGTAAAATTAAAGGGTATGTGTAGATACAAGCATTGCTGTATTCATGCATGCTGCATTGGTGATTGAATATTTGTTATATGCAGCACATTGAACAGTTGCGAAAAACCTGACGCATGTCATGTTTTTGTCCAAGGTGCTGTCATAAAATCATAATCTGCATTGCTTTTGTATTGATTGACTTGCAATAGGGAGAAAAAAAGATGAATAAATATTTTCAAGCATTCTGGACATCTTCAGTTTTGGCTATTCTCATTAATTTAGAGGTTCCGTGCAGCAGGTAAAGTAACTGCTGATGTGATAAATGTTTTATTAAAACCGATTCCTTCATTTTCAGGAAGTCCCAAGGAAGAGACGATGGGTCACATTTCGATCTGGCGTGACCTTGACTGCCTGTATTTACCTGACTTCAAAACTAGATCACAGGTATTCATATGGTTCATGTCTTTTTTTTCATTCTAAGTGAAAACCAGATCTTTTTATGTAATATAAAAGAAGGCAGCATGAACCTGGACGCACTGATAAAATCCCCAATAGATTTATGCACATGACCACGTATGGATCCATGTAAATGCCCATGATACTGGGTAGCAGGAAATATATTGAGTGTTAACCAAGTTCAGTGTCTGTCAACTTATTCAAGCAAAACTTTTGATTCATGTGTTGGCTGTATACGGTGAATAAACAGCACATTTGGTAGTCAGAAACAAAACATACTTTGTGTTGTATTTGTGCATATATCATTTATTTTTTCTTTGATGTGTGTTTTTCATATGACGTCTGAAAATGGACCATCAACACAGCTGCACTTTCTTGGGCACTGTTCTACAATGTTGAAACTTTTCAGGGCAATAATTTTGCGCCAAAACATAAGTTGTAAAAATAGGTTTTCAGGCTAAGGAAAGGGAAGAAGAAAAAATTATTCTGTTTGAGATTCTGAAGGGTCTGAAAAAGTCTTGCCCATAAATTGGTGTCTGTGTACAACTTCTTGGGAACGAACTACTAGAAATCGACGCATGGCCTTGACAAAACCTGGTTCAGCATTTACGAATGGCTAAACGTGTGTAAGTGACCACATGGTGTTTAGAAAATAAAACGGTCAGTGGTAAACTTGAAAGGTAAATCTGACCTCACGTACTTTCACTTGAATAGTATGAAACGTAAGCTGTGCAGGCCCACTGAACACACACCCACAGAATCACAACAGTGGCCTAAACGCTCAGCTGTGGCATGCTTGCAATATTTCAGCAAAACACGATCACCTGCTCTGTAGTTTTGTTTCTGCATAGCTCCTGCTCTGTGATCTTTGTTCTCCTGATTCTTCCCAAGTCATGATTGTAAATGAAAGGTGACATAAAGCAGTTGAAATCTGTAAGCAGACGCCAATTCGGGCTGATTTTTCATGCATGCTCGCTTCCCTCTCTGCTTTCAGGATTGACCTGCGGCCTTGACAAAATTGCCTGTGATGAGCTGGCCCAGATGGAGAGGCTTCAGGGACTCGTTGCGCACTGGTAGATGTGACACGTCTGTCGTCAAGAAAGGCTGTCAGCGGGACGTTGGAAACCAGGAAACACCAGGATGAGGATTTTACAATTGCATACCTGTAGTTATTGATGTCAGCTTGATCATTTTATGCACTCATACTGGATATGATTTTGTGTGCTTATATGTATGTACATGTGCACACAAACGCATATGATTATCCATGTAAACACAGGGTTTTTTGATGATCAGTTAGACGTGTTCATATGACTCCATGCTATCCCTTCGTATCTTGGCTGTAAAAGAAGGGATGATATATACTTATAGACTTTTTTCCCGTGGGTGTTGCATGCACTTTCATGTACTGTGGCAGGCCTCTGAATTAAGGTGACCACTGGTCCTGGGGCTGAGGAGAGTTGTAGGAGTCCCGGCCGGCCGGCAGGCAGAGGACTGAAGTGTAGTTTGACAGCCACCTCTGCAGCTGAAGTGTGGTAGGCCGTGACTGTGTGGCCCAGCGAGATGAGATCCTTGTCAGAGAGTGGAGTGTTTTGGGCCTCCATGGAAAGCCAGCTTCCCAGACTCATAAGTTATTGATCCTGTAGTAAAGAAAAAACATACAACGAACGGGCCTCCAGCATACACATAAGTCATGGAGGTCTGTCTCGGTCATCTGATCCTGAATTGGGGTCTGACAGGGGAGAGAATGTGGGATGGGCATGGGTCACTCTTCATAAAATCATGGATGTAACACTGACAATGTTGAGACCAGCCTCAAAGTAGTTCAGTGGAACAGATCAAACAGAAGAATCCCTTACCTTTCTGTTCCCTGCTCTAACATCATCATAATCACCATATATACCAGTGCCACTGAACAACGTAGGATCCTTTCTGGCCTAGAAAGGGGATCTTTGGCCCTCATTCAACCTTCCTCATCCACATGATAGATTTTCTTGACTGGAAACTTATGGGTTAACTTATTGAAATTTAACAGGATGCATTTGAATGTGTTTTATTTGACTAATAATCAGTTCCTTTTTACATAGAAATTCAATGAAAAACATGACAACAAACACGTAAGGAACAGATTTTGATGAGGTGACAGCCCTGAGATGGCCCCCTGGGGTTGGCTGGGCTAAGAATATGAATCAAATCGAATCAATCAATATTAAACTTGTTCACCAGAAAGTAAACAGAGAAATTTATGATAGTTATTCTAAATAAATGGATAACAAAAACGACCCGTTTTTGGAAAATGCATGTGACTTTAATCACAAAGTTTGTAATTCAGTTTAATTGACACCAGAAATGGGCAACCACTGGATGGCTTTTTTTTTCTTTTTTAGATATTGGAGACCCATTAGATATTAGAGACCCATTATGTACATGCAACTGCAGCTGTTCATCGCTGTGACAGCCCTGATATGGCCCTCGGTGGTCGGTTGGGCTGTAAGCAGCATTACCTTACTTTTACTCACTGTAACTGCCATGACACTATGATTAGTACATGACATAGTAGATTGAACATGTCAGTACAGTTTTGTCATGTCACCAACAGTACAGCTTTGTCTTGTTGCTTATAGGGTCAGTTTGCCAGCGGGGACTAGAGGTAGAGTCAGAACTACCGACTTGGGTAATTAAACCAGTGGGGTGGTGTGTGTTCTTTATGTTGAAGCTCATTACCTGCAGCCTTCATGCATGGCCTTTTCATTCAGCCCATCTGTGTTTTGTGCTGCTGATGTCTCGCTCTGCGTCACAAACTCTTGTTACCTGCAGCCATCGTAACCATACTTGTTTTTTTTTTCTCATCAGCTTACCTGTGGTGTGTGTAGAGCTGACACTTCTCCATGTCTGCCTGTTGGGTGACAGTGGGCAGGTTGTGGCTGGTTCCAGTTCTTGTTCTGTACAATGAGGGTGTATTGACTCTGGTTGTATCTCTCGCCATGGTGACAGTGCAGGGAGGTAAAGATCTGTTTCATTTTTTTGTTATGAAATGATTGATGGGCCAGGCTCTAGCTTGGAAAATAACAGAGATATGATTTCCAATGTTGAGAAAAATATCACTTTTCGGCGAAAAATGTCGTTGATAAAAAATAGGTTGCAACTTACCTTTGTGAGGTCAGTAGCAACCCGCCTGGTATGGAAACCTCTCCAGTTCTGCTAGTTCTTCTCTGCCTAGCCTCTGAAGCCTCCTGTACTCCTCCTTTTTTTTTTTTTTTTTTTTTTTGCTGTCCCAGCCTCTGCGCTTTCTCAGAGGCAGTGCACCCACGCCGCTCATTCCAACACCCCCATCCACAGCCACAGCTTGGTCGGCCTCGCCGTAGCCCCGGCACCGGCAATCCACAGGGAGCAGTCAGTGTCAAGCCGTCAAGAGGCAACCCACCGGAGGAGACACTGCACTGCTGCCGAGTCACTTCTTCGGTGGTGTTCAGTGGCGCCTGTTCTGATCTAACATACGCAGGACACCACCTACTAAGCCCCCTACTGACGTCAATAATTGCTTAGTCGCGGGCCGCGCGTGAGTGAGCTCTCCCTCCGGAGGGTGCCACCACGTCCGTCCAACGACAGTCCCGGACCCGCCGATACCGGTGACCCCGACGAAACCAAACCAAGGCCACAGACGTGGAGAGGACATCGAAATTGAGGTCACCATGAGAGCAGGGCATGAAGGGCCACAGAACTTGAGACATTTTTTTATGCTGATCGATGAGAATGAGGAGATGATTAAGATGATGCTACAGATTTCCATTTCGGTCTGAGACTACATGACAGGGCTGCACTCTACGCTTCCTTTCATAATATATCCCGGCGTCAACCAGGCCCGAGAGATACAGGCACCTGCAGTGTCAGTGTTCCCACTGGACCTAAATTTGTGAGGGTCAATATGACCCTCTGACTGAAATTTTTGAGGGTCATTTTCAGACACGACTTTGACATAGACACTCAGCTGGACAGCGACAGTGACAGGGACATCGCTGACTTGGACGAGTCCACACTGCAGATCGAAAACAAAGAGCAGGAGGACGAGACTGACGGATGGAGCATTTGCTCCAACAAATACTACGACGATCAATGTCACTGGAGACATGTACGGGGGGGGGTACAAGCTGAAGGAAGCACCGACTGTCAAACTGACAAAAGACAAAGACCAAAACCGCTGACGCTGACAAAGACTCCGCGAAGGAGAGTGAGTGAGATTGCGTGCGAAAGCGAGTGCAGACATGTTGGCCAACAGAGAAATAAATAAAGATTGGCACATGTGAAAAGAGACCTGATTGGTCCAAAACACCTTTAAAAGCGAGGTTCGACCTCTCGTTGCATACAGCCATGGCTGGAGTAGACCCAACAACTACTAGCGCTAACACTTCACCAAGCAACTACGTGCCCATCGTTTCCCCTTATCAATGCTGGTGTGTCAAAGTTCTGAACTTCAAATATGAAGTTTCTCTTAAACGTCTTTACCACGTAGTTGCTTGGTGAAGTGTTAGCGCTAGTAGTTGTTGGGTCTACTCCAGCCATGGCTGTATGCAACGAGAGGTCGAACCTCGCTTTTAAAGGTGTTTTGGACCAATCAGGTCTCTTTTCACATGTGCCAATCTTTATTTATTTCTCTGTTGGCCAACATGTCTGCACTCGCTTTCGCACGCAATCTCACTCACTCTCCTTCGCGGAGTCTTTGTCAGCGTCAGCGGTTTTGGTCTTTGTCTTTGTCAGTTTGACAGTCGGTGCTTCCTTCAGCTTGTACCCCCCCCCGTACATGTCTCCAGTGACATTGATCGTCGTAGTATTGTTGGAGCAAATGCTCCATCCGTCAGTCTCGTCCTCCTGCTCTTTGTTTTCGATCTGCAGTGTGGACTCGTCCAAGTCAGCGATGTCCCTGTCACTGTCGCTGTCCAGCTGAGTGTCTATGTCAAAGTCGTGTCTGTCCACCGCACACTGTTGTATGCGGCTGTCTCTGAAGTCTTTCTTGTTTGTCCCGTACTTGAGATCGAACTCGTTGTCACTCATGCAGTCGAGGTCGTCTCTTTCTGTGTGTCTGTCAGTGGTACTGTCCCTTGGCGTATTTGGCGTCAGCCTTGGTCCCCGTCCAGGTCGCCTTCCTCTTCATCGCTCGTCTTTTGTTTTCTTCAGCGTCCACCACGTCTGGCGTAGGCGGCTGCCCGTAAGGAAGGTTGAGCTGCCACTGTGGAAGGTGCCTCTCGAACCACTCCAGTATGTCATGTGGAGTGAGATCCCTCTGCAGAGGGTTGATGAACTGGTTCAGGAACTTGTAGATGTACACACGGTTCCGTATGGGTCGTTCCTCTGCGCTGGCCCACTTCCACACGTTATGGTTCGTCCCCATAATGACCGGCGTTCTCTTGAGAGTCGTGAGGTTCCTGTATTTCACGTTTACTCTCGTGACTTCGCCCCCCAGGATCTGCTTGTACTGTTGGGCCATGCTAGCCGTTATCTCTGGCTCATCGTGAAAGATCACCCGCTTGTTTATGCAGTCCGCAAAGGGGAAAGACTGATTATTATCAGCCCTCCCCCACAGCACCGGCTTGCAAATCAAGTTGGCCAGCATGGTCTTTCCTGTATTACTCGGTCCTTGGAAGATGATTCCGTTTTTCTTGTTCTCGCAGCTGTTCAGTATCATCAGTAGGTCCGTCGCTGCCATGGTTGCGTTGTATTTGTTCTCCTGGAAGAGTTCGTCGAGTACCTTCGCTCCTTCCCTCACAGAGTTGCTCGGCCCCTCGAGTGGGTTGTCCTTACACCAATCTCTCAACAGTTTGATATAGGACTCGCCGAGCACCTCTTCTTGAATGAGGTCTGTCACCTGCTGCAACATCGTATTCCAGTTCGCAGCGTTCATCCAACGTAGCTTGGTCTCAATCGATGCCTTTTCCTTCCAATCATCTGGTGTACTCACATTGAGCAACTTACACAGTTTGTATAAGTTACTCGGTGAGAGCTTCTGCAGTCCGCCACTTGCCTTTTTGTTCTCCGACACTTGCATGTCTTCTTCGGTCGTGTTGTCCCACATCGTCTGGAACCCTCTGTCCGCTGTGACAAAGTAGATGTAGGATGTTTTCAGATACGCAAAGAAGTGTTTCCACGTGCTGTGGAGTCTCTGCGTACCTTCACAGGTTCCTTTCTCCCCCCAAAACTGCTTGCAATACTTGTAAAAGTCTCTGCTATGATTAGCAGGTTGTTTGCACGTAGTGACACCCACGTGAAGATGGAGCTGCTCACGGTTGTCACCCTCTTGCAAGACAGCACAATAACGTCCCTTGACGTTAGCCTTGAGTCCAGTCAGGAAATCTTGAATTGTTTCCTCGTCTGGCTTGTACGATAGCTCGATGACAGTCGTACGATGGTACTGGACGTAGTTGAGAGCTGCGTTAGATGCCATGGTAGTTGCTTTGGAGTCGTTTCTTCAGAGAAGATACGTCTTAGCGTCGATTGCCCGTCGCTTATATACACTCTGGCGACCTTAACGATTTCAACAGGCTAAACGTGCTCAACGCCCATTGGATAATAATTTTTTTGTTATTCATGTTCCGACATGTCGTCGCCAGATGTTGCAATTCAGCATGACGAAATAACATTTGTATGCAAATTAGATTGCCGATAGCTTCGCGGGACAGCTACGCTTTGGGCTGCGCCCAGCTTCGCAGCTCAGAGATGTCGGATCTGAGATTTTACAGTGGAAAGATTTTTAACAAGTTTTGGATGAGTTTTTAGACGATGTCTTTTAAAGAATTGTGTGGATGAATGACCTGTGAGTTGATTTTAACGTGGTGACAGCCCTGATATGGCCCTTTGCGGTCGGCTGGGCTATAAGCAACATTATCTTATCTTATGTGCCTCTCTCAGTTTGGACACCCCCCCGTACATGTCCCCGGTCACATTAATGGTAGTCGTGTTGTTGGAACAAATGCTCCAACCGTCTGTTTCGTCCTTGTCCTCCAGTGCCAGTGTGCTTTCGTCAAAGTTTGCTATGTCTCTGTCACTGTCACTGTCCACCTGCGTGTCGATGTCAAAGTCGTGATGTACAGCACATTGTTGAATGCGGCTGTTTGAGAAGTCAGTTTTGTCCATGCCGTACTTCAGTTCAAAGTCATGGTCGTTCATGTTGTCCATGTCATCTGCTTCTTCTTCTGTGACGTTGTAGGGTCCCCTGGCGTACTTGGCATCTCTTTTTCGTGCCCGTGTACTCTGCTTTCCTCTTCATCGCACGTTTCTCTGCTCGTCCTTGTCCACCATGTCTGGTGTCGGAGGTTGACCGTATGGCAGGTTCAGTTGCCACTGTGGCAAATGCCTCTCGAACCAGGCCAGCAGGTCATGTGGAGTTATGTCTCTGTTCATCGGATTGATAAACATCTTTTGGAGCTTGTAGATGTGCACCCTGTTTTTGATGGGTCTCTCCTCTGCAGTTGCCCACTTCCAAATGTTGTGGTTGGTCCCCATTATGACCGGAGTCCTCTTCAGCGTTGTCAGGTTTCGGTATTTGACGTTGACTCTGGTCACCTCTCCTCCCAGGATCTGTTTGTATTGCTGAGCCATGCTAGGTGTTATCTCCGGCTCATCATGAAAGATGATGCGTTTGTTGATACAGTCGGCAAATGGGAACGCCTGGTTGTTGTCGGCTCTTCCCCACAGGACAGGCTTGCAGACAATGTTTGCCAGCATCGTTTTACCGGTGTTGCTTGGCCCCTGGAGTACAAAGCCGTTCTTCTTTGTCTCGCATGCGTTCAAGATGAACAGTAGGTCAGTTGCCGCCATTGTTGGATTGTACTTGTTGTCTTTGAAGATGTCGTCCAAGACGTCTGCTCCAGTTTCCGTTGAGGTACTGAGCCCCTCGAGTGGGTTGTCCTTACACCAGTCCCTCAGGAGCTTGATGTATGACTCGCCCAGTACCTCCTCCTGGATGAGGTCAGTCACTTGTTGCAGCATGGTGTTCCAGTTGCTTGCGTTCATCCATCTCAGCTTGGTCTCTATGCTTGCTTTTTCTTTCCAGTCGTCTGGAGTGCTTACGTTGAGCAGCTTGCAGAGTTTGTACAGGTTGCTCGGACTTAGTTTTTGCAGTCCTCCGGCTTGTTTTTTGTTTTCACTCACTTGCATATCTTCATCCGTAGTGTTGTCCCACATTGTTTGGAACCCTTTGTCTGCTGTGACAAAGTATATGTAGCTGGTTTTTAGATACGCAAAGAAGTGTTTCCAGGTAGAATGCAGTCTCTGCGTCCCTTCACACGTTCCTTGGTCAGCCCAGAATCTTTGGCAGTACTTATAGAAGTCCCTGCTATGGTTTGCCGGTTGCTTGCATGTAGTCACTCCGACATGCAGATGGAGCTGTTCTCTGTTGTCTCCTTCCTGTAGTATGGCACAGTATCTGCCTTTGACGTTCGTCTTGAGTCCGTGAAGAAAGTCTTGAATGGTTTCTTCGTCAGGCTTGTAGTTCAGTTCTATCACCGTAGTACGATGATACTGGACGTAGTTCATTGCTGCGTTGCTTGCCATCGTTGCTTTGGAGTCGTTTCTTGTCTGAGTGTCAGAAAGATACGGCTTTACTTCGATTGCGCTTCACATGCCGAATAATGACTTTGGCGACGTGCATTGAGGTATATAGCAGCAGGTGCAGTTCGATAACATTGAATATATGTTATCGATCGGAACTGGCTGGTTATGTTTAATTGTATTGAGTATCAGCACACACTGCAATATATGTATTGGTTATTGGTTATCTAATATATAAAAAGTATATATATATACTCGGGTATATACGTATTACATTGATGTGTGCATTGAGGTATATAGCAGCAGCTGAACTTACAGCTCTGGTTCTGGCACTAAGATAATCTCACAGTCTCCAAAGAGGGACTTTCTGGTTTCTGTCGGATTCGCTGTCGGCTTTGGAGGCCATATCTGGCCGCAACCTTCAGCACCCCGAACTTTTACACTTTTTTGACCTTTTTACCAAGTTGACAGCGGAGGGTTACAACATTCTTCTGGCTTGGGTTCCCGGTCATGTTGGCATCGGAGGGAACGAAATGGTGGATCGTTTGGCCAAGAATGCCACAAGAGAAAACTGTCAAACACACCTATCCCCTGCTCGGATCTGAAACCCAAAAGTACGATTATGTAAAAGACCTCTGGCAGGAGGATTGGAATACACAGACGGATAACAAACTCTTTCAGATCCGTCCAAACCTAAAGGAGTTCCTCCCATCTTCGTCTGGTGGTCGTAAAGAAGAAACAGTTCTGTGCCGGCTGCACACCGGCCATTCGTATTTTACCCATTCCTACCTTTTAAAGAGTGAAGAAGCTCCTTGGTGCATTCCGTGTCATGTGCCACTCACAATGAAACATATTCTTTTAGAGTGTTGGGATTTGCACGATGTGAGACACAAACATTTTACAGCAGATTCCATGAAAACCTTGTTCAGAGATGTTCCGCCTGACGCGATCTTTGAGTTCTTGAAAGAGGTAAACATTTTTCATCGGATCTGAGATTTTACAGTGGAAAGATTTTTAACAAAGTTTTGGATGAGATTTTAGACGATGTCTTTTAAAGAATTGTGTGCGGTCGGCTGGGCTATAAGCAACATTATCTTATCTTATCTTATCTTGTGTAGATTGAGGACGGGTCATGCCTATTTTACTGATTCGGTTTTTTTTGTTTGTTTGTTTTTTTAAGGGAGAAGACCTGCCTTTCTGTGTTGCCTGTGATAGTCAGATATCTGTCCAACATATTCTTTTAGACTGCTGGGATTTATAAGACATTAGAAGGAAACATTACACTGCAGAAAATATGAAGATCCTTTTTCGTGATGTTCCCCCTGACAATATTTTTGACTTCCTAAAAGAAGTGAATTTATTTCATCGTGTGTGAATTTGGTGTTAGATTTTCTCTACCCAGTATTGATTTTTGCAGATTACAGTTAGAGATTTCAAATTCAGTGTGTTGGTTTTTAATCCTAGGGTTAGTTCTTTTGATCTTTTTTTAATGGGTCGGGTTTTGCTTTTAATCCTTTTTTAACATTTATACGTAGTAGATTGAAACGTGGTGACAGTCCTGAAATAGCTTTTGCTGCTGATGGGACTATAATTTTAATCTTAATCTTAACCTGCCTCATCCCTCAAGGGAACAGGAGGAGCTTGCATCCTGAGTGATTTTACAGTGGAAATATTTTTAACAAACTTTTGGATGTTTTTTTTTTTATGTATTTTAAGAATTGTGTGAATGACTGACTTGTGAGTTGATTTTAACGTGGTGACAGCTCTGATATGGCTCTTTGTGGTTGGCTGGGCTGTAAGCAACATTATCTTATCTTTTATCCCCTGACAGTTCCTACCTGTGAGTTGATTTTAACGTGGTGACAGCCCTGATATGGCCCTTTGCGGTCGGCTGGGCTATAAGCAACATTATCTTATCTTATCTTATCCTGACAGTTCCTGGGTACCTGTCTCATCCCTCAAGGGAACAGGAAGAGCTTGCATCCTGAGTGACACTTTCATGCTTTGGTAGAAGGGGAGAATAGGAGGAGGGGACTCTGAGCGAGTGATGTACTCTTGAATTAGGTACAAGGGAATAAACCTCAAAAGGGTGGTCTGCAAATATTGAATGCATCACTACCTCAGAAGGAATGAAAGCAGGGAAGGAATTTGTGTCCCTGGAAACTGTCCCCAGCACGTTGGGGACATGTGATGGGGTCTTCCTCCATGCTTGAAATTCCCTGTCCTGCCCAGGTGAGTTTCTTCTCCGCTACACTGACCACAAACGTCCGTCCCTGTCCTCTTACTTCTGGATGACGGTCAAGTTCCCATTTCCTGAATGCTGGCTTGAGGGAAAGACTGCAACCCGGGGCCGAGTTGGTTTGGCTTGGCAGCATGAAGTGCTGGGAAATGGGTCGGTGCTTCCTGGTAATGACACACAGGGCACAATACTGTAACACAGAGCAGCTTGTGCTGTGGCCAGAGCAACTGTTGTGATATACATCAGCCTTGTTCCCTCTCCCCCTTCTCCCCCTATTCCAAAGTGAAATGAATACGAATTCATTGTGAACCTTGTTCTGTCTTCCTGAGTTAACTTTTCCTTAGAGAGTAAAAATTACATTGTGGAATGGTCACTCGTCCAGGAATAAGAGCAACAGGAGTGAACGCTTTCTGGTGCTTGAAATTAAAAGAGCTTTTCAAATGTAAAACTCTTAGAATGCAGAAAGCAGGAGACTTGCATAAATACTTTACAGCTTACTGCATGAAAATTTTGCGCAGAGAATTTTTTTTTTTTTTTTTTTTTTTTCTAATGCGTGTTACAGAAAATGTTTTCATACATTGTGATTTTTTTTTTTTTTTTTTGTTTTTGTTCAAATAGCTGTGGTTGGAATTGACTTTGTCCAGATGACAGCCCTGATATGGCCCCTCAAGGTTGGCTGGGCTGTAAACAACACGAATTGAACTGACCTGTGGTGAGCTGTCAGCGGTGATATGGTCTGTTACTGTCGGCAGGGCTGTATAAGAGACCCTTTGTGGTCAGCGGCTATAAACATTACCTTACTTACCTTACCTGTATAAAAGATAAATTAAATTCTTAAGAGAGACAGTGAATTTTTGTTGAATGTAAGATTTTTTTGTTGGAAAATCGATTGAGTTTTAAGGCGTTCTGAGTATGTTTGAAAGAAAATGGTATTGCTGATGCCATTTTTCTTTAGAGTTGACTTCAACGCAGCGACAGCCCTGATATGACCCATTGCTTTGGCTGGGCTATAAGTAACATCTCTCCGGCTCTGTCGCCATTTTTCTTTTTCTTTTCAACAAGCCATGTACTGCATGGAACCAATATTGATGATGTGACCACCCTGATAACGAAACGCTGGGTGCCACAAAGGAAAAGTTGAGCAGGTTTGTCTATTCCTCGCACTGATTTGAAACGCAAAACACAGGCTTACGTCAAAGACTTCAACGCGGTGACAGCCCTGATATGGCCCTTTGCGGTCGGCTGGGCTATAAGCAACATTACCTTACCTTACCTTACCTTACATCAAAGACCTGGCAAGAGGAATGGAACTTGCAGACAAATAACAAACAATTTAAAAGGTCCGAACCTGAAAGAGTTTTTACCACACTCCAGAGGCAGCCGTAAAGACAAAACAGTATTGTGCCACTTGCACACAGGCCGCTCGTTTTATACCCCATTCTTATCTTTTAAAAGGTGAAGAAGCTCCGTGGTGTATTCCATGTCATGTTCCACTCACAGTGAAACATATTCTTGTAGATTGCTGGGACTTGCACAATGCGAGATATAAACACTTTACAGCAGACTCCGTGAAAACCCTGTTCAGAGATGGCCCACCTGATGTGGTCTTTTGAGATTCTGCAAGAGATTAACATTTTTCATCTAAAATTCTACAGAAGAAAGTTTTTTAACAAAGTTTCTGGTGCGTGTTTAGAAGATGTATTTTATATAGAGATGTGTGAAAGGTTGTTTTTTCTTTAGTGAGTTGACTTCAACATGGTGACAGCCCTGATGTG
Organism: Conus betulinus; assembly: GCA_016801955.1. Lineage (NCBI taxonomy): Eukaryota > Metazoa > Mollusca > Gastropoda > Neogastropoda > Conidae > Conus > Conus betulinus. The sequence goes on along the minus strand of JADBJO010004297.1, from coordinate 158,487 downwards.
GCCCTTTGTGGTCGGCTGGGCTATAAGCAACATTACCTTACCTTACCTTTTTAAAAATAATTTTTTTGTGTGTTTTTTTTGATGACTTGTGAGTTGACTTTAACGAGGTTACAGCCCCGATATGGCCCTTTGTGGTCAGCTGGGCTATAAGCAACATTACCTTACCTTACATTTCAAAAAAAAAAATTTTTTTTTGTTGATGAGTTGATGTGGTGACGGCCCCGATATATGGCCCTTTGCGGTCAGCTGGGCTGTAAACAACATTACCTTACCTTACCTTACCTTTTATTTAAAAAATTTCTTTTTTTTGATGACTTGTGAGTTGATTTTAACGTGGTGACAGCCCCGATATGGCCCTTTGCGGTCAACTGGGCTGTAATGTTGCTGGGCTGTTCCAAACCAGCAGTGAACATCGAGTGCCTTATTGTCCACTTTTTTCATTTGAGCCAACGCTACAACCATTTGGCTGTACAGCTTTTGTTGATTTCTCTCACTTTTGCAGTGTCTTGCTGATGCATGACAGTGTTTTGCCTTCAGCTTGGCAGACAACATGGCAAGTGTCTGCTCATTGCTTTGCCTTCAACTCGGCAGACAACATGGCAAGTGTCTGCTCATTGCTTTGCCTTCAACTCGGCAGACAACATGGCAAGTGTCTGCTCATTGCTTTGCCTTCAACTCGGCAGACAACATGGCAAGTGTCTGCTCATTGCTTTGCCTTCAACTCGGCAGACAACATGGCAAGTGTCTGCTCATTGCTTTGCCTTCGGCTTGGCAGACTACAAGGCAAGTGTCTCATCTCACAAAGTTCACACAAGATCTCATGATGACAGTGTTGTCTGTTAGAGTACTGAAAAAGTACTGGCTCCTTATGAACTCTGCTGCCACTTTCTTCCCCATTTCAATCCGAATTCTCCAGCAGTCCTGAAATGTGGATTGTGACCACCCTATCCATCCTACCAATCCTGAAATTTGGATTGTGACCATCCCTATCCTTAAATTTGGATTGTGACCATCTCATCCATCCCACCAACCCTCAAAATTTATTTTGATGTACGACAGGATCCTGAAACTTTTCCGGAAACTTTAGGTATACTTGCAGGCTTTGCAGTTGAATTCTGTGCATGATTCATTGCGAGTGTGTGACTCCCAGTCTCGTATGGATGTCGGTGTCAACTCTGAATGCTTTCACCACTGAGACATAAAAAGTTATGAATGTCCATTTGAGTGCATAAATGAAACTTAAATTCTAAGTGCTCCTCACAGACCATGATACTGTCCCAGTGTCAAGGACATGCAGGGCAGGAAAGTGCCGAGTACAAACTTGCACAGCCTCTGTAAACTTGACCCTGGGGGTGAAAGCATTTTCATGTAAGGAACAGGTCACGTGAGGTGTGATTTTGGGAGTGTGATTGTTGAGCGGTGAGAAAATTTATGTAGGCTGTTTCATCAGGTATTGTGCTATTAATTTCCTATGCTGGCTGAAGTCATATGTGAATGGTCAAAATGTAATAAAATTTGGAATGTATTTGAATCAGTGGGCTTGTTTGTGGGTGCCGCGCCCAGTCTGTTTTGCTGCCACAGAAATGAATAGATGGATGGTGTACTCCTTCCCCCTTCTCACAGACACACGTACACAAACAACAAGTCGGGGGGGTTATTAGTCATTTTGTTTGCACATGTAAATGCATTTTAAAGCATACACACACTCACACCCTGCCACATCAACCAAATCAAGCCAGGAAACAAAAAACCGTTTACAATCGCCTATTCATACAGCTTTCACCAATTTAATGGCTAAAAGGAATCTTTCAAATAAATAACAATACACTGTATTGCCCAATTTCTGCATGTCAACAGTCAAAAATTTACGGGAAAACAAACCAACCAACCCACTATAAATCAGAACAAACCCCAGTCATGCAAGTGACTTTGTGATGAAACCTACTGGAACAGGTATCCATGAAAGGAAGGGAAGAAAACAACAATGGTTTACCTCCGGGGGGGGGGGGGGTGGGGGGGGGGGGGGGGGGGAGGATTGGCAACTGTCACAATGGGTAAGGAACTTGAATGTGTAAGGATAGACTGAAAATCAATGACTAGATTTTGCTCAATATCTACTAATCACTTGCTGACATCTCTATAATTGTTGTATGTTATATTTTCTGAGCTGTCACCGCTGACGGAAAAGAAGTTCTGTCCTGACAAGAATGTATACAGTTTACATTTACACATGCATGCATGCACACACAACACGCACAGATTAATTCTTAGCAAGATAACTTGAGATAAAGACACGCTGAGGGCACCAGATATTCCCCCTTTACTTGTCCGCCCCTAAATGCATGAAACATGAAAAATGGATGGAAAAACGTGTGGATGCAACGCGTACACACAAAAAACAAACAAAACCCCATACATGCACACACTGGCAAACTTACCACAGCACAATGGACAGCTAGTGTCCACACTGGACAGTGCCTACAATGTCACTACCTCAGTCACCAGGTGACAACAAACCTGGCACACTGTCAATTCTACGAGAGAAAGGTGTGTGCAAATTTTCCAAAACGGAGATGGGTTAATAGGCCACAAAGGAAGGCAGGCGATAAACAACTTAAAAAAGAAAGGGGGGGGGGGGGGGAGAGAACAGAAAAGAGGAAATTGATAGCTCAGGATTTTCAGAAGACTAGATACAGTCCGTAATGAAACGGACCGTGGCCACCCTACAGAAGACCAGATACAGTTTGTAATGAAACGGACCCAGGCCACCCCACTGAGGAATGGGATGGATCTGACGAGTGGGAAGCAACAATTGTCCTGGAAAGAAAAGAAAAAAAAAAAAAAAAAAAAAAAAGACCACCAAACACGAAGTGCCCATGAACCAGGTCTAACCACCATCGTATAACATGGAAAAAGTCCAGCTGACCAAAACTTACACTTCAATATGAGAGAAAGTTTTAGAAGTACAGAAACGATCTCTATGGTATTGAGATAGGGCATGTCGAATATCTATGGGGTAGTAGTCCAGTCAATTCACATTGTAATGTCCTGTCCTATCTGTTATGCCCTGAAACTTCAAACATGGTCTGGCCTGTGGAGCAACAGAAAGAACTCGTAGCCTTATAAAGTCAAGGCGGGTTGGATTTTGTCAAACCATTGGACACGTCATCTAAGATGGCCGTGAGCGCTAAAGCAGACAACTATTCACTTCCAGGAGTGAAAGATTTGCTTATAATTATACTCGGGCACCAGCGGAAGTACAGCAGGGGGATAATCCCTCAGGATTACTTGACACCACACTGATATGGAACAACAGCGTGCCAAGACAGGCAGCGAAAAAGCAACTTTTTTAATATCGTTCTCCTAAAAAGGGATTTTGCTGTTCTTGTAGACACCGCATGTTGATGTACCACGTGAATTTTTCATAGTTTGAGATGTTCCATATTCAAGTGCCACAGGAATTGGGTATGGGAAAATAGCTTCAAGATTGCAGAAATCCAAAAATTTACAAGTGACAATAGTCCCCCTTATCTTGAACTGTGTAGCTTAACAGATTCAACAGCACTGATCTTGTTTAAAATATGAAGTATTCAAAATGATTGGGGGGGGGAAAGAACCCACACACAACTATTCCTGCACTAAGGTTTTGTAGGTCAGGGACTATGGGCAAGTTAAGTTTAAACTCAAAAGTGGTGGAGAGAATTATACATGGGTATTGTATCCTACGGCAGCACACTGTCCATCTCGGTGTCTGTCAGTCGAGCTGTCTGTCTTTTATTTTGTCAGAATGACTGTGAACTGAAGCCTCACAGGGTTCCGATGCTGCCTTAAAGTATAGCTGGGGGTATTCAAGACGATTTCACATGGTTGGTAAATGCAGCGCTTTGTCAGGTGTGAAATATTTCCGTTAATACAATTCATAACTTAAAAAAAAAAAAAAAAAAAAAAAAAAAAAAAAACCATCAAAACAGGCAGAAGAGCAATGACAGAAAGTTTTAAAAGCACAAATTCATACACAAACCCTGAATTCAGATCATCCCTGCGTTACCATTCCGCACAGCACATGAAGAATTCAACAGCACAGGATTTTGCCAGAGATTTTCTCTCGGATGTCTACACCTTTTTGTTGTCCAGTGTACTGGAATACAATGGTTTGCAGCACCCGGCTGTTCTTAGTCATTCTATGTCAATGTCTTTTCCTCTACTTTTGAAACAAATCTCTTCTCTGATTAAGGACATTCAATGTAGTTTAAATCTATCTTGAGCTTTTTTTTTCATCTGAACATGTGTTTTAAATCACACTTTTGTGCAAAAAAACACAACAATCCCTCCCCCCCCTCCCCTCCCACCAAGAAAACATTGATGTGTGTGAGCAGCTGAAAGGAATCATTATTTTTACATGCTGACATAGTTAACATGGCACTCTGAAATATTCAACTTTTCCCCAAATTGCAAAACAGTCACATACATTTCCACTTGTCAAACGGTTGTGCTTGCTTGCACACATACTTTCACAAGGAGAAGAAACAACAAACACACACTTACAACAAGAAGAATCCAAGCATTCCCCCCCCCCCCCCCCCCCCCAAAAAAAAAAAAAAAAAAAAAGCTGAAATGTATTGCCAACAGACACAGTAGGAATGGTACCAGGGCAGTTTATACAAGGGTAAGGAATTAGTTACCTCCAGAAAAAGAGAGAGAGAGAGAAGAAGAAGAAGAAGACAAAGAGTAGAGGATCAGTCACTGCAAAAAGTGCAAGAGACTCAAGTTGTTGGCTTCAAACAGTAATAGTAAGAGACATGAACTGATGTCCCAGCATTACTTTCACTACTTTTGTTCCTATTTGTCTCGAGACTGTGAACGGATCTTTCGCACAGTAAGCAGGATTTGAGTGTGGTTACCTGCTCTGGCTTAAACACGTAGCCCCACACCACCTAGTGATATATGGGGAGCAGGCTTCTCATCACGGCCAGGGTAGGTAAAAAAGCAGCGATAGAGAGAGAGACAGGTGAGCAAAGCCCTTTGAAATTAAGATCACTAACACTTCCCTCCCGGCAACAGCTGAGTCTGTGAGAAAACCTTTTCTCTTCTTATTTTTTTCTTTTTTTTACAAACATCGTAAATCATGACCAGTAAGCCTGAAAAGGCTTCATTTTCTTTCAACATTTCCATAAATTAATTGCTACACAAAACTTGGGCTGAACAGGAAAGGGAATAAAGTTGGCAAAGCATGTCCTGAATGTGACACCGTTTCCAATTTTCACTCGAAATCATATTCAGTGCCATCATTCAAAGCTAGAATGAGACTTTTCAGTCACAGCAGCTGGGAGCTATGGCGAGAGCGTCGAATGATGAGTTACTGGGCAACCCATGAAATGGAGCACAGTAGCCCTGATGCAGCCCTTCACTATCCGTTGGGCTCTAAGCAACATTATCCCTCACTCCCTTGTCTTTCACTCCACAACCTGAGCTAGGTCAAAAGACTTTGGCGGAGAGCTGACAGCTGGTGAGAATGAAAATCATACAGAAAAAAAAAAAAATGTCTTTAACCAACGCAAGAAGTGTCTTCTGTGAAAGATGCAGCTATCGAAGGGTTTATACAGTAACAAATCATAGAGTTCACTTGTTCTGGACACCTTTCTTCTCTTCTCCTCTCTTTTACATTTCGGTGAAGACTACAATACACAGAATGGCAGAAAAAAATCAATTTTTCAAGGAACCTTGTCAAAAATTCCAATGTCACAGCCTTGTGATGTGCACTGTCAACCTCTTAACATTTTTCAGGACTGTTTGAACCCTGAATCATGTCGGGGTTGCTGCCCTTGATCATCAACTGCAGAGGAAAACCTGTTGCATTCAATGATTCATTAAGAGACCGCTTTCCTAAACAAGTTATCTTATAGTGCCACCTAGCTAAGATAAAGTCGACACGGTTGATACACATTTGTTATTTTTTTTCATGTTACTTCAGCTCAAATGAAAAACTCATTACGAACAACTTTAAATGATTTCTAACAACAAAATCTGCAAAGAAGATTTCAGTCCGTTCTCTATTTCATACTAACAAATGAATGATAATATTGCAACACTCGGAATGATGAAAGACCAGAACAGGGCCAACAAAATATCAAGCAAAACGAAAAAGAACGTTACTCTGTTGACTAATTTTCTTTCAAAAAGGAAGCATAAGTAAACAACAACAACAGCAACAACAAATGAACTAAAAAAAAAAAAAAAAAAAAAAGAATGGAAAGAAAGCGGGGGGGGGGGGGGGGAGGACAAGGTGTAACAGAAGTACAGAATTTGTTCTAGCTGTACGCTGACTCCTTCAACAACTAAAAACAGGAGGGAAAAAAATCATAGGAAAACTACATGTATGCACTTCAACCACACATGGTATTTCTACACCATAGTTTCAAATGTCAACCACTTCATCACACTTGACGACTGCTCTGGAATGTGAGAATGTAACAAAGTGCTATCGTAGGCAGTTAATAATCAAGCCAGCCTATACAGCATGCATACGTTGCAGTGGGGAAAGGAAAAAAAAACATAAATAAAAGCACACTACAAGCTTTAAAACACAAGCGTTAAAGAAATGTCTTTAACACGCTCAAAGAAAAAAAAAAGACACAGAGTTAAAAAAGATGTTTTTAACATGCTCAAACAGAATAAAACACAGGCTTTAAAAAAAATGTCTTTAAAACGCTCAAACAAAATCGTGCGCTGTATATGCCTTGAAAAAACGTGGGCGGTAACTGCTGTGCAAACCATCGGGGACAACCAAAGGAGGCTTTCCTTCTGGTTTTCTTCTTCGATACACTTGGTGATAACAATGGGGCAAGACAGTTGGAAATTGATTACTGTTGCACCTCGTGCAAGTAAATATGGAATAAATAGCAAACACCAGTTGTTTCTTCCTCCTTCACATAATCAACCTCAAAGAGAAACAAACAACTGAAGCGGAACACGCACATGAAACAAAATAAATAAAACCCAAAACAGATGACTTCTCAGCACTGCATTCCAAACACCGAACTGGTGTCTCTCTTCTAATCCTAGTCTTTGATAAGAACAGAGACGGGAGAAAAATCAACACTCCAATGCAAAACACAAAGTGATCACAATTATTCTCATGTTTTACAGACAGAAAAAGAAGTACGCAACCAATCTGATCCAAGCCATGTTCAACACGCACACACAAGCACATTCTAGAGTTCAGAAGGCCAAGACATCCCTGATCACAATAATTGACTGGGAGTGCACTCTACTGCAAACCCAGAAACATCTTTTTTTTCCCCAAACGAGGTTTCACATGTTCATTCATCCTGTTTTGGCATTGGATCAATTCAGAGAGATCGGCAGACAGGCACAGGGGGAAATGCTGAGATCCACTCACAAACTACCGTCGTATCAATGTGTGGTATTGCTACTCACTAACATGAACAGTCTCCTTGACTCTGCTAACTACTTTCGTAACTGTTTGGGAACAACATATATGCACTGCTCAACAGCTATAACACATTGACAACTTGAACATTCATTGGCTTGTTGATGGACTTTCAAGACTCAATTCCATATTCTACTATGGTGCTCTAGTTCTGAGAATTCATTCTTGCCAATAAAATGGTAAAAAAACAATCAACGGCAAAATTCAAACATATTACATTTATTCTAGATTTATAATCTTGCTGACCATTGTAACAGTAACATAACATTAACAGCCTAAAATATATGGTGCAGCTGGCAGATGGTAGGAGAGAGAAAAGGAGGTGTGGGGGGGGGAGGGGTGGATGCGGGTCATGGAGGATACTTCTAAATCCTCCTTAACATAAGTTCAATAAATAATATTCTTAACTGAGTCAACAGGTATCAAGGCAGGTATGTCATATCCAATGTAAATAAAGGAAGTCAGTCAAATCCATTATAAATAAATTAATAAGTTATGATTAAGTTAACTTTACCAAGAACAAAATCCGCATTTTCAGGTTTTAGACAGAACTGAAATGATCTATGCCCATTATGGATGTGTGTGATGTTTCAAGATTTTGATGAATTGCTCTGACAGTACTTGTGCTTGCCTGTCAGTTTTCAATCCCACACACCTGCCCCTCGTCAGAAGAAGAAAGGATTTAAAATGAACTGACAATAAAATATCACAATATCAAAGGTAATCTGAAATAAATAAGACAATGAAAGTATTTACACACAATTTGATAAGGAAAGGCAGGTTACTGGATTTCTGTTTCAAATTTTTCAGTCACAAAGACCACGTTCTGCGGAGACCTTAGGTTAAAAACTGAATCAACATAATACAGGAAATCTTGCTGAAATGCGAAACAAACTTTGAATGCAATAACGTTAGCAAAACGGGGGACACAGCCCCTCGCTTCCTTACTTTCAACATTCTCCTGCAAACATCATTTCTCTTCATCATGTCTTCTTTCCGTCAAAGGTCAATCTGAAATGTCCAATGAAACGATAATGTCACACAAACACACACATTGGAACACTTCATCTAATTCACTCTTTATCTTTGTGTTGGATTCAAAGAAACCACTTTCACAGAGAAGTGACCTAGCTGATTTTTGAACACGGACCCCTAATCATCAGAGTTGCCAATTTCCCCGAAGATGGACTATGGCTGCCTTAATGGTGGGATAAAAAAACGGTCATGCACATAAAACTCCACTCCTTTTGTTGGACAGATGGGATTAATACTTGCCTGTCTATATAGGGAGTGTCTGCCCGAGTATCAGCCTGCATACGCAAAAGAAGAAGGATAGTTGCCAATTCCCTGTTACTGTAATTGACCTGATACTTACATGGATAAATACATTTGTAAGTTAAGAAAAAAGAAAAAAGAAAAAAAAAACGACAAAACTTGCTAAATTTGTAAGTTAAGAAAAAAAAAACTGACGAAACTTGCTAAATTTGTAAGTTAAGAAAAAAAAAAAAGGACAAAACTTGCTATCTTCAGTCTACCAGATTTTCCCCTTTGTGTTTTTCCACAGGTAATCAGCTTGTATGAGATTGGCAATCAACCTCTTCCCCTACAGAGGTATCAGGTAAGAGAGTGAAACTGTCGTGACTGATCACCCACACATAAAGTTTGCCCATGAAATACCCATCTTGGGAACCATTTTCTTTTTCCAATGACAGAACAAACTCATGTTCCATAAATTACAAAGAGAGGCTGGGCGTTAATCATATCTTCACTCGTACGTGTATGCAAAGGGTATAGAACATTTCTCTCCCTTGCACGGCGGAAAGCCTGGTTATGTTGCTTTGGAGAATGAGAATGAGAACATTCGGTCTGCAAATCTGAGGATGTAATTATTTGTGGTATATCCAAGGCAAAATTCAAATAATGGTTGTTGTTTTGTTGTTGTTGTTGTCATACCCTGGCTAAAAGACTCCAGGGATCATGCAAACAGCCGAAGCCCTTGAACACTATGGTACGAACGCATCAACTGGCGATGTGAACATTAACTGTGTGCGACTGTTTTTAATTACCCCGCCACGTGGGCAGCCACACTCTGACTTCAGGGGATTTTTGAGACTGATAACATTATGCTAGGAGCTTGTCACAACTGAAGACAATCCCCGCATAATTATGAGGAGCAAAACAACATTTTGGATGTAGCCTTGGTGTTCTAGCCTACGTCAATGGCCCTGACATGGCCTTAAGCCAAGGTGGAGAAATAATGGTCGTTACTCAGGAAAGATTTCTTCTGTGACCTTTACTAAGCCTTCGCAAACAACAATTTTCTATTAGTTTGTTTTCTTTGTTTTTATTATCTTACTCATTAATTGTATTCATAGCCTAGCCAATCACAGGATCTTTTCAGGGCTGTCAATGCTTGGAAGTAAAGAATCCTTTGGGGAAAAAAAATGTAATTAGAAATGGAAAGAATCTGTTCAAAATTTTCTGTTTCATTGTTCTACTATTGGTGATTAATATAATATATGTGAGGCGCTGTCAGGTTCGCTCAATTCTACACACTGTTCACAATCGCATCTTTAAGACCTTAATTCACCTGTTTTATCTCCTGGTTTTATACAAATACAGAGACAACACATTACACAAAAAAAGTGACATCACACAATCCTGCCCCCCCCCCCCCCTCTCTCTCTCTCCCCCCATGCAAGAACAAAGTTGACAGGTTTTTTTTTTTTTTCAACATCAAACATAAACTGGGAAGAAACAAAAGTTGACTGCAGGATTCATGGTAAAATGAAAAAAAAATAAAGTTTATAATTTAACTTTTGGTGGTAGTTGAATCTGTAGGAGAGGAAACTGAGGTTTCAAGCCATAGGCCCGTTGTCAAAGTGAAGAGAAGAAGACAGCGTAGACAGGAAAGCCCATGTGAGAATCGAGTCAGAACATCTCATTTAAATATTAAGTTGGACCAAAATAAAGTCACTGATCACTGTTCAGGTGTATTGAGCACACACAGACACACACCACAGTTCACACAAAGACACCAACACACACATAGGCCGCACCCCACCCCCACCCCCACAAAAAACACACAACACCACACACACCCACACACATAACATCCCCACCCACCCACCCACCACAGTCTATTTAAAGTCCAGCAACCTGGACCAGGATTCATTTGAGCTGATAGCTTTTTAAGAGCCTGAAAATGTTGCATGGGCAGATATGGACACTATGGGTGTATTCCCTGGTGCCAAATGTGTGTGCTGGGCCAGGCCAGTGAGATGACACACTAAACAGGTTACCACTCAAAGTACAGTAAAAAATGTTTAGGAACACAGTTCAGTCAACTAAACAAAAGCGATACAAAATTATCTACCTAAGGTGAGAGTTGTATCTTGATAAAAAGCAAAATTTTTTACCCCAAAATGAAGACTTTGTAAGATGTCAACGTTTTCACCGAGAGCAGCTGTGTTCATACAGTGGCCAATTTTTTTTTTTAAACCCAAGAGAGCATGTATGTGATGCAATGTTTTCAACCTAAGAGAAGACTGATTTATTGTGTGAATATTTTTTTAACAAAGAATAAAAAATCTTCATCAGATGCAACATTTCTTGCCCACAGTGGGAGTATGCTATCAGTTTCATTTCTTTTTTCTTTCCCCCAAGGAGTGTTATCAGATGCAAAATTTTCAACCTAAAAGATGTCTATCTGATGCAGTTTTTATTTACTTCACTTTATCATTTTTTTCCCCACAGAAAGAGGACTTGCTCATCAGATGCATAAATTTTCTCACAAAAAAAAGTCTTCATCATGTGGCTGGTATACTTTAATGAACTGTAGTTAAGTCTAACTAGTATTGGTGGATTTTTTTTTTCTTTTTTTTTTTTTTTTTTGGTGGCCCAGGGTATTCCTTACCTTTGCAATACTCGATTTTATCACTAGTCAATACAAAATCAGTTCATCATCTTTTGTTTTCCCACTCTATCTGCCCTTCAAATCTATACTAAGAAGAACTACTAAATTATTATCTTTTTAAGTTTTGATGACAGAATGAACAGACAGCTACATATCATTGTGTCAACAGGGATAAGGCAAGCTATTTCTGGAATAAAAGTGGAGTTGAAAAATGGAATATATCTTTTATTTCTAAAGATGGAATATCTCAATATTACGTGCAGTAATGTACATAACCTTGACATCACACATACGACGTCTATTCCATTATCATGTGTTACTAATGTAGACAAAACACTGAAACGTTTTAATGCTTCAGCTGAGCATTTGTTCTACCAGTTAGTTTCACAGCTGACTGCCAGGTAAATCCAATATTACCGTAGTGACTTTCTGAAAATTAAACGTCAGACCTCCAGTTTCCAGTCAAACTCTGCTGTGGTCAATGACTGTCAAACCAAGTCTCCTTCACCCTATGACTGCTGGGGAGTTGTTTCCCTTTTGAATCCTATGACAGCTAGGGAGTTGTTTCCCTTTTTGAACTCTAATATATGCCAGAGCTAAAGGTGAATTTCTAGTCCACCCTCTGTTGTGAGAACAGCTCACAGACATCCAAAGCTAAGCCAACCCACATGTTATACAGTCTATATAGACAGAGATGAAGAGCTATACATGTCTAGAACAGCTCACAGACATCCAAAGCTAAGCCAATCCAATGTTATACAGTCTATAGATACAACAGAGATGAAGAGCTATACATGTCTGCTACTCTGCCCTCTGACCAGTGGCATGACTATCCCATGTGGGGTGATCATGAACAATCAATCCGTTTTCTCGCAATGATTATTCAACGTTAACTTTCACTAACCATGTCAGGCAACTGTCAATAAACGTGGCCCCGCCCTAACAGCCGTTAGAACCCGCCCACTTTGTGTCTTCCGGGTTTCAGTGAGCTGGGACCTGACAAATCACTGGCACTTGTCCAAAGCTAACCTGTGAGCTGGGTGTAGTCAGTGACCGACGAGATCCAAATGCACTATGCTGGGTCTCACGAGTCTTGTGCACTTGAACCGCAGATCTGTCAGCTATCTGACTGGAGTGTGTTGGAGCCCTTCCACCTTTCGTTGAGCAGTTTGGTGATGACGCTGATATGTGTAAAATACATACGCATGCAAATGACAGTACCAAAACTGCTTTGTATGTGATACATACTCTGGTGGTCAGTAGGTTAGTAAGTATACTCTGGATCTCTTAACAGCCTGTTCTCTGTTATATTACTCTCCATAATGAGCATTTTAAGCTTTTGCACAACCTGTCATACATTGATAAGTATTTCAAATCTTTAAGCAATCTGTTGCTATATTGGGCCTTTTTTGATAAACATTTTGCTCTGAGGACATCCTGTTCTTTTATGTCATCAAATCGGAAAAAAGACCTGTACTCGACTGATCAGAGTTAGGCAGACAGTCTGTGTCTATGTAGACACTATATCTCTAAAAGACTATTCTGCTAACTTTAGCAATTGTCTCGTTTCCTTCTGAAACTGTGTTCCAAATTGTTCTCTGTTGCAATGAGTGGTAACTGCCAGTTATATTCAATGAAAAATAAACGTAAAATGAGGAAATAAAGCCATACATAAAAGCATTATGGACTGTAAACAACACACAGACAGTTCCTGAAGTTCAAACAGGAAGTAAAGTTTCAAACTTGGCGGTCCAGGGGTTTCAGAGTCAGGGGATGGCAGGAGGAAAACTGGAGCAAGAACAAAAGCAGAATTAGTGGCCCCCCAAACAATAAAGCGCAAAAATACATTTCTACCTACTGGGTTTTCCTCAGGCAGGAGAATTCACATTCAAGACAATGAAAACAAAAGACACTTATCAGTTATCTCTTCGTTTTGAGTGCAAACGAAAACAAAGCATGAACAGACAGTCACTTACCTTTTCAATCTGGGAGCAGTTTCGGTCTTGGCTGAACCTTCGGTTCAGCCATGACCAAATTTTACGCACAGATCGAAAAGATAGATGACTGTCAGTTGGTCATTTTTTTCATTGTTTTGGACATTATTTGTCCTGCCTGAAGAAGATCCAACAGAATCAAAACATGTTGTTGGTTTTGTCATTTGTTTCCTTTGTTTGGCAGGTCAATAAATCTGTTTTTGCCTACTGACAGTCCAAAGTAAGCCAATGTCTTAAACACCCTCCATCCCTTAAAATTGCCACAAGAAGACAGACACAATAAATATCAATAACAGATTTTTTCTTACTCTTGAAAATGACACTGGCATTCCAGCTATTGTTTGCACCAAGACTTAGGTGCCATTTCCTCTGAACATGTTATCTGCACTCGTGTCAGGTGGAATTAGCTCTGACAGCTTGTTTCAACTGTACAGCTTACATTCTTTGACATTCTGTGACTCGATTCACACCAGCAGGTAGACATTTGTTCCTGACGCAGTCAACTGCTTTCACCTCCCTTGCAACAACCGGAAGTTATCCTTAACCTCCATGTGTGCCGGATACCAAAGCTGAGAAGATCAGACCTCACACAGACAGAAAGCGCAGGATCCACAAAACACCAAACACACAAAGAAAGCGCAGAGTAAATACTTTGTTAGTCACAACACAGGTTTCTCCACCGTCACACACCAACTGTTCGGATTTCATGGAAAGAGTAAGCACCCGAGACTGATGAAAAGGTGAACTGACAAACACGGTGACTTGGAATTCCATTGGTTAAAAACACAACGTTCAATTTCGTCGCATGAGAACGGGACATCCACTAGCACTGACGCACATCATGAAACATATGTCTGTAAAACGTTTTAGTACAGCACTCACTGACTGCCACACAAACATTGTCACCGTTGTTAATAATCCAATACAAGTGGGACACGCTAGTAGGCAAGCACCTGACGTGTAAGTGTTATTGGTTAGTAGACTCTACACCCGAACAACAAGCACAAACATCCCGCGGAGGCAGGTGGCCCAGGCTTCCCTCGTTCCTTGGTGCCAGACATGCAGCGTTGTTAGATGAAGCAGTGACTGACTAGTCCCGTACAGGATGAAACAAAATGAGTCGATCCATCAACCACACAGCCATTTTGGACAGCTGTTTGTGTTCATAGTCTGGACGAAAAAACAGCTGTCGATGTAGAGCTGTCTGAATCTGATCACCGATGAAGGGTGAGCGGTGAGGATGAAAGTGATCACTCATGAACTGACGATGATGATGATGAGCAGGAGGAGGAGGGGGAGGACTGCTGGTTATCGGTCAGGGGGGACTGTTCTCTGTACACAGGAGTGGTGGTCATAAAGGAGGAGGAAGGGTTTTTCTCTCGGCAGTAGTGTCGATGCATGGGCCAGTCTCGCTCTTGACACTGCTGCCCACAGTACCTGAAATCAACCCCACAACATGACGCCAGTGAGATGACTGAAAAAAAAAAAAAAAAAAAAAACCAGGCATAAAGATGGCTTAATAGACAAGTGATATAAATGATGGCGTTTTCATATCTTTGTGTACAAACTTCTTCCCCTTTCAATTTTCAGTGGTTTTGTGCCTGAAGATCTCAGCCAATTAACACCCCTGCCAACTGAAATGAGAAAGTAGATGACTGCTTTTCAGATGCAGACAGACAGAAGCATGTGATTTTGTTGAACACTGATTGTTGTGTAATTTGGCAATGTATCACTCTGGCATTTTTGAGTTCTCATTTCAAAACGCTTCTGAATATCAACACGACACAAAAACATAGCTGTCATCGTGCATTTTTTCATGCTGACTGTGAAATGAGAGGTACCGTTTTGTGCATATTTTACAGTCTGTTGTTTGTACTGTTTGAGGAAGACATATTTGTCAACAAATGTACCTATCTGTCCTGTATTATTCATTAACATAAATGTTACCTTGCACCCTGTTTTTGCATATTTTCATTCAGATTCGCTTTCAAAAATGCTGCAGTCTATTTCAGTCACACAAGCCAACAACGCTTGTCATACTTCATTCTGATTTCAGAATGCACCTGGGGTCTTTTAGTTCTTTTCGTCAAATTTCCAGGACTTCGCCACAACATTTTAACACCTTTTGTTTCTCAGGGACTGTACAACACTGCCAATCACACAGAGCACACACACCATTGAAATACATCCCCAGCAAGCTTCCAGGCAACGCAAATGATGGTGTGTACCTGTCGCTGATAATTCCATGGCATTTTTCAGGACTGCCACATACTCGGGACACATTTCCCAATTTCCTTGACAACTAAGCAATTTTTCTCATCAACAGGACGTGCGATGGGGGTGGGTGGGGTTGGGGGAGAGGGGGGGCATCCTGTCCTGCAATTGCTGGATCAGAACGAGCACTGCTGAACACTACTGAAGTGAACGAGCAGCATCGCAATGTCTTCTCTGCTGGGTCGCCAAGTGCTAACCCGAAATAGATTGCTCCCTGTAGGCTGTGGTTCCGAGGCTGTACCAGCACGAACCCGAATGTGGCTGTGCATGTGGTGACAGTGATGAGGCTGGAGGAGAAATGCTTAAAAGGGGGCACTCAAGATGAGACTGAACAAAAACAAAAAAAAACAAAAAAAACCCCCAAAAAAAAAAAAAAAAAAAAAACAACAAAAAGAATGCTGCTTTCTGACTCATTGTTCACTGTCTGGCTTTCATCCCAGATTAGCTGTCGAGAAGTCAGTCCCCTTGAATCTAGATAAGAATAGTTTGAAATGTTAGTGAAAATGTGCCGCCAAAAAGCGCTGACAAATGAATCACAAGGCAAAACATGACACGTTTCGACCCTCTTAGGTTGTCTTCAGGCAAGATACGAAACACTCAGGACAACGAGAATGGACAAGTAATCGCTTATTTTCATCCAGTTTGGCGCAAGATAGGTGTTTCATTCGCTTGCACCGAATCGGATGAGGACAAGCGATTGTTCGTTCATTTCTGTTGTCCCGAGTGTTCTGTATCTTGCTTGAGGAAGACTTGAGAGATCGAAACGTGTCGTGTCTTGTCTTGTGATTCGTTTGTTTACAGTTTTTGGTGGCGCGCATTACAACTAACATTTCAAATTTGTTCAGATTTCCGCATGCAATCGCCTCACTTTGCAACAAGATCTAGATGAGTGAAACGCACACACCACAGTCCCCACCTGACATACTGGCAACGGCCGCAGATGTGGAAACTCCCGCAACTCGGACTCCATCCTTGAGCAAGGGGGATAATGACACTCATAATACAACTCCTCTGAAACGAACAGTCGTTTGCAATCAGTATTACTTCTCAAAAAGATAACGACACGCATAATACAACTCCTCTGAAACGAACAGTCGTTTACAATCAGTATTACTTCCCAAAGGGGATGGGGATGGGACAGAAAGTTACTCTCCCTACCTCCATTCCACTACTTATGCATCCTTCCTTGCTTTTCACCCTAACTTACATGTAATAATGAGTAGTAGTGGATACTTACATAGTGCACCACCCAGAAAACTACTCTAAGTGCTTTACAATAATAATAACAATAACAATACTACTATTACTCCTACTTATAAGAATAGGTATTTACAATACACGCAAAATTCTACTTGATATATCAGTGATATACATATATACATTTAAAAAATGCACTCAACAAACTATGCTTGTACACACAAACATGGAAGCACACATGTATACATATAATTTTGTCTACAATAACGCATACATACATATAATGTACGCATGCGAATCAAGCTTCTCTTAGATGCTGCTCTGCACACCAGAGATGTGCAGAAATGCACACCGTTTGAATAGAGATTTCAAATCCAGACCTATTGCCGAGATGACGAGATTAGTGTATATGCCAGACTCACAACAAGAATGAAATCAAGAGTGCCAGAAGTACTCAAGGCGTCAGTTCCATGTTGGGGATAGGACAGAAAAAAAAATACTTTTTAAATTTCAGTTCTGGTATGGGGTACCATAAGAAGTTGAGTATGAGAAAAGCAGAGCTTGCGGGGGACTGAGTATATGTGCACTGACCTGTTGGTTGATATTCCTCTCATTATCTGTATGTCCTCAGGCTGGTATTAGTCGGCGGTCTCATTGTACTGTCTGAACATGGGAGCGTAGGATCTGATCACCACTGGAGCGCTGAATCAGTTCCTTATGTGGTCTGTATCATCCCAGGCACACAAGGCACTGGGGTGCCATGACAGGCAGATGAACAATACATTGGGGTGTGACAGACAATTTGTTGTTGTTGTTGTTTTTTTTTGTTGTTTTTTTTTGCGTACGCAGGCTGATACTCTTGTGGACGCTCCCTGTATAGACAGGCAAGGATTACTCCTATCTGCCCAACAAAGGGAGTGGAGTTTTGTGTGTATGACCGTTCTTAATCCCACCATTAAGGCAGCCATAGTCCAACATCAGAGTAGGTGCATGCTATGTGTAACATGTCATCCATACCAACGGCCAAACTGGACTTCTCTTCCCAAAACTGGTGATGGGATTTTACGTGTGTGCAAGATGGTGTATGTGCGTTCACACATAAAACCTCGGTTTATAGTCTCATTTGAAGGACTGTATGGGAAATGATGTCACAACCAATGTTAACCCCGAGGGAAAAATCCCTCTGTACCGAAACGGTCTGGCGGAGATTAGAACTCGCAACCCAAGGAACACCAAGATTACGAGTCCTGCGCTCTACCACTGAGCTATTCCAGCCCCCATGACAGACATATAAACAAAAACTTTTTCTCTCTTTTTTTCTTTTTCTGCTGACTACAGCATATCAGTAGGCAATAGTGTATGCTTGTTGATGTCCACCTCCACTCCACAAATCCCAGCGCTTACTGAGTATCTTTGTGTACCTATAACCCACTGAAAGCTTGCAGGCTAAAGGATCTTTAATTTGCATAGTTATCTGGTTGTGGGAACTTTTTCTCCATGTTAAGTGCTGTTCCCATAAGCTGTGCCAGCATCATCTAAAAAAAAAAAAAAAAAAAAAAAAAAAAAAATCCTCTTTTTTACCATTGAATGGATGCAATATTTCATACTTAGTGTTAGGTCCTAGCCATAGAAATTTTTTCTGTCTGTCTGTTCTACCACACAGAGGGCATTATTTACGTAAAAGAGCTTAGAGTATGGAATATTGGACTCGTTTCTATTGGCCAGTCAAACATACATTTTTTCATGTCACGAAAGCTCTTTGACTAATAGCTGAAAAGTATTTAAGAGGATGTAGAGTGCAAAGTTCATGTTTCAGCCCTTTCGGTGATATGTGATAAGACATTATTACATGGTATTAAGCAGCATAAAATGAAATGAATACATTTGTTGCGCAGCATACGTCGGGAAAGAAGTACACACTATGGACGTTCAGCCACAAGCAGATGTAAACAAAGATTGATTTGGGAAACTGGAAAAATCTTCTCTGCAATTCACCTTCTAGGCACCGTCAGGATTTGAACCTGTTACTCTCACACAGAAAAGTCACATGCTCTAATCACTCAACCGTCAGACACTGGAAAAATCTTCTCTGCAATTCACCATCTAGGCACTGTCAGGATTTGAACCTGTTACTCTCACACAGAAAAGTCGCATGCTCTAATCACTAAAACCATCAGACATATCCTTACTTGTCCAAACAATAGGAAAAAAGAAATACACAAAAATAAACAACACAAACATTACCTTGTAAAAGACATTTTTAAGAGAATTCTTTTACCTGAATGAAAAGTTTTAAAGAATAACAACCGTCAGTACCATAACCAGAACAGGGGAGACTATCAGTCTTGATCTTGAGAAAAATGGAGGGGTCGGTCAATGGAAAGAAGTATTAATTAGGAGATTTAAGAAAAAAAAAACATCTATATAAACAACTCTTTGATGGAGGAGTCTTTTGAGTGGAGGAACTTATGTGAGAGAATTCAGTGTGTGTACCAATCTGCAATCATATGGTATTGGTCGATGTTCAACTAGTGCCCACGGAAATGTGCACGCAAAACTATGAAACTCAGATTTACTCTGGGAAACACAGAAGATTTAACACTCCCTCTAAACGTGACCAAAAAAAAAAAAAAAATGTTAGTAGAAATTTCAGCTCTACAGCAATTTCCCTGATTTCTTCGATATACGGATTTTCTGAATGTGACAATAAGAAGGGATATTCGTCATTCATACTTCTGTCTTTAATCTGTATTCAAAGAGAAGCAATCACTGGTTTGAACAGGAAGCAGTATTTTTTTTTTTTTTTATTGAAACCACTTGAGAACAGGCTCATGCAAACTATACAAAAATTGATGATTTAAACTGTTAGCAGCAGTAGTAGTTCATTCCCCTTACAAGCATCTCTCACGGCAACAACAATTCACTAATGCACCTCTACCCATGAGAGTCTGAATGAGGCCTGAAGCAACATACCTGTTCCACTTTCAAACACACGACCATCAGAGTCATAGTATCGGGCACACACATGCTCAGGAAACCTCTGAAACACAGACACGCCAATTCAGATATTTACTTCTGTTTCAGATAAAAAAATATGTGAAGGTACACATGAAAAAAAAAAAAAGATTTGAAACAGGAAACCAAACATACAACATCTGCAGATTCTTAATTTACTTACTGATTATTGAGCCACAGTCACTTTTTGCTGACAAACAAACTGCTTGATTCTCACACTCATTATCAAAATCATGTTCAGTTCTTTAACTGACAATTACACTGCCTGATCACAAGACTGAGTATCAAACCCACATTTATTTCTCTGTTGACAAATAAACAGACTGGTTATCAGACTGATTGCCTACACTTGTGTCGCTCTATCATTTAGCTGTTCAGATACTAACATTTTAACTGATGATTTGCCTCAATATGCCACCCTGTTCCACCGGTTGAGGGGTTAGACTACTTCCCGCTACCACTGGTTCGTTTCACCTTTCACCTTTACTATATACGGCATATTAGAAGGAAAAGCTACCTGTTCTGCCACAGTCTTTTTTTTTTTTACTGCACTCAAAATGTGTTTGATGAATCTACTTACACCACCTCTGAATGATTACAGCAGTACGAACAGTGAAATTGCATTTCGCACATGCGAGTGGACACTTGCGAGTGCAATTAACAAAAACAACTGAGAAAACTATCTGCACAGTAAAATGTAATTGAAACGACCCAAAACTTGAACAGTAGTTATAATGACAATGGCTGAGGTCACCTGATATTTTTTTTTTTTTTTTTTTTTTTTCCCTATGTATGCAGGCTGATACTCCTGCGGACACTTCCTGTATAGACAGGCAAGGATTACTCCCATCTACCCAACAAAGGGAGTGGAGTTTTGTGAGTAAGACCGTTTTTTCATCCCTCCATAAGGGCAGCCATACTCCAATTTTGGGGAAGGTACATGCTATGTGTAACATGTCACCCATTCCAACGGCCAAACTGGCCTTCTCTTCCGAAAGTTGGTGATGGGATTTTACACGTGTGTGCAAGATGTTATGCGTGCGTTCACAAACGGAACCTCGGTTTTAGTTTCATTCAAAGAACTGTATGCGAATGGAGTCAGAACCAATGCTAACTCCGAGGGAAAATCCCTCTGTACTGAAATGGCCTGGCAGAGATTCGAACCCACAACCCAGGGATCACCAAGATTACGAGTCCGGCCCCCCCAGGTCACCTGATGAGGTAAGCTGATGTGGAGGAGCAGATTCATCGCAGGACGGATCAGTGACTAGAACAGTCAGTCACAAACATAGGCAACAGACAATGAACACATGGTCACAAAACTACACCCACTACTAGACTTTAACCCCCAAATTAACATGGTTCCTACTTACACATCTTTTTACTCAAACCTGTCTAAACAAGTGCCTTATTTGTGCTCAGTAAAAGTATTGCACTAGTCGATCGGAACATCCCTTAATTTAAAAAATATATTGGTGGTGAAAAGGAAGCTAAATACCAACCTAAATATCACTTCCGTAGAACATGGACTTCCAGAGTGAGTTCCCTTGGAATTTATATTCAAGGTTTGTCTACCGTTCTACAAAACTGATCTGGAAGTGAATAAAGAAACTTTTGGCTCAAAGTTATTTCATTTCAAGGTTAAAACTAGCTCAGACTTGATAACCTCTCGCACAGCATCAAAACGTTTTGGGCGACGGTTCTGCCCAAACATGACCTACATGTTCGTTAGGGTCGTTGACGATCTGGAGCACAGTCATCCAGTATACGCTGTTCTCCGCATTCTTGCCGGGGCCCATAGCCTCCACGAAGGCTTCAGTGGGGGACAAGTCCATGGCTGGAGCAGGCATGTTGTCCCTCTCCCTGACCCTGACCAGCAGCAGGTTGTCTTGTCGATTGTCCATCGTCACCTGGTTCTTGTGCACCACCTTCCATCCAAAGGCGATGCCACCCCGCCGGACCTCCCTGCAAAAAAAAAAAAAAAAAACAGAAAAAAATGTTGAGGGGTAGCATTTTCGTTGTTGCTTACATCTGCCATTTCTAAACTTTAGATGTATCACACCCGGCATAAACAGGAAGTAACATTTAGAAAACTTTCCCCTTTTCTAATGGTTTGAGAATCAACAAAACACTGACCTTTTGAAGTTGAAATAAAGCCAGGTGTCACTTTGATATTTTTTAACTCATTGCCGCCTCGTCGATCACCTGGCGGGCGACGGGTTGAGTGCTTGGCACTGACACGTCGCCCACCTGGTGATCGAGGGTTTTACTCAAATTTTTCACACGTAGCTGTGCGGTCTAAGGGAACAATCTTGTATCTACAGAAAGCTGAGGATTTCCCTCTATTAGGTGGTACTCTCCCTTGTGTGTATCTCGTTTTAATTCTACTTTTTCGCTCATATCATGGGATAGCTGGAGATAACTCTAGCCGCCTGTGTTCATCACTGTGTTGGTACCGAAGCACCAGCAAGTAGTAGCAAACACAAACATCTTATTTCAGAAGAAGTAATTGAAAGAATAATGGAAGAAGGATCAGATGAAGAACTGGAACTATTTTCCAAACGTGCCGAACTTTTTTCCAAACTGTTTTCCGAACTTGCCAAATCACACAGACAGAATATGAGTGACGATGGTGAGTTGCACATACCAAATGATGATGAAGTTTTTGCTTTTTTTCTTCAAATAATTATATGTGACAGCAGCACTCTGTTTGAAGTTTAGACCATGCACAGAGCTGTGTGTGTGTGAAAGACACATTGTTTTTATGTGTTTACTACACATTGTGTTTACTACATGATGTTGATTTTTCATCCATACCTACGTGGAGAAAAAGTTTTGCTGATAGCTTTTTTTCCTACACTTTTTTTCAAACCAGTGGTGAGTGAAGTGTGTACTGAGCACAGGATTGTAGTTTTTTTTGTTTTTTTTTCTAAAAGAACATGATTTGAAGTTTTCAAAAAGATATAATTATTGTTGTATTTGGTTTGGTTCTGTCTGTATATTTTTTTTTGTAAAAAACCCAAAATATTGCGTCTCAGCGTGTCGCAGTTTGGCAGAAAGCTGCGTCTGCATTGAGTTAATAAAGACCTTTTAAAATCCTCAATTCAGTATAACGACTGATTTTAATAACAATACACCCAAATTTCAACCTGGAAGCAAAACAGGCATGAAATCAATGCAAAGCAAAAGCAACGGATATTTTGTTACCCAAGGAGGGAAGGAGAGGAGAGGGGAAAGGTTGGGGGCTACATGGATTTTGCATCATAAAGGAAATAAGATGAAGAGGATTCAGGAGGGGAGGTCAACTGTACCATGACTGGTGAGCTCAAGAGAGACAACACTTTGTTCTTTTCCACCTTTCTCAGAAACCCTTTCTGGTTTTGTGTGTTTGTGTGTGTGTGTGTGGGGGGGGGGGGGGGGGGGGGGGGGGGGGGGAGGGGGGGATTGTTTTCTTTTTTTTTTTGAAATTACAGAAACATTTGGCGGATTTTCCACCAACAGCAGAATAATTTCGTGTCTGAAATAAAACATAACTGCAGCATAAGGAAACAACAACCACCACCACCACCAAACAAAACCATGCTCAAACATAAAATAAAACATATCACCTGACCAAAACCTGACAAACAGACCACAAGACTGCGGCAGAAAAGAGGAGGCATGTCATGGACGCCATCACTCACCACAGCATCTCATGCAGCTTCTGGCTGTTCTGGCGTCCCTTGCTGCAGTCGAAGGCGTAGGCGTAGACGGCAGCACCCTGCCCATTCTTGTTCACCTCCACACGAGCCTGCCAACAGCCACAGTCAAGACTGAACTTTTTGTTAATAATCAGACATGAATCTGACCAACATCCCGACATGCTCACCTCCACGCGAGCCTGTGAGCAGTGACAGTCAGGACCGAATCTTTTATTCATTCATTCATTCATGCCCCATCGCCCCCCCGGTGGAGCATAGGTCATCGACGACCCTTCGCCATGGCACACTCTGTTCTGGGCTGTTCTGGTCATTCCAGTCCAGTTGGTCCCCTGTTGTTTCAGCTCTGCATCAGCGTCTCGCCTCCAGCTGTTGCCAGGTCGGCCTCTCTTCCTCTTTCCCTGCGGGTTCCAGATCAGGGCTTTTATTAATGATTATAGATAAATCAGACCAACGTCCTGACACCTGCTCACCTCCACATGAGCCTGTGAGCGGTGACAGTCGGGACCGAATCTTCTATTAATAATTATAGATAAAATCAGACCAGCATCCTGACATCTGGTGCTGGCCCACTTCTGTCATAGACTACAGCATTCTCAAGAAACACTGGTGTTTTCTTCCTCTTAAAAAAAAACACACACACACACACACAAACAAAAACCAACACTTCTTTTCTGCTTCCTGCTGTTTCTCTAGTGAAAAGCTAAGCACGCATTCTTTCAATTAGAACGCAAGCCATGCCTCAGATTAACCTTCTCCACTGACAGCTAAGAATGCTTTCTTCCTATCTTATTTCAAACAAGACTCAAACCAACTGCAAGCACATTATAACATTCCGTCTGTCACGTTTCAGCACTTGGTGAATCATTCCTGTTCATGTCATCCAGTACACTTTTCACACTGCCGCAGTTCCTCACACTAAAACAAACCAATCAGAGCGACGACAGAAACCATGTTTCTTATCAACTGTGAATTCATCCCCCATTCCGCATAGCTTTTGGGAAGCTTTCATTTGTCTGTTTTGTTTCCATTTCAAATGATGTGCAGACTATTTCAAAAATCTGTATAAAGATCTAAACTATAAACAGGCTCTTGTTCCATGGGCAGCATGCCCTCTGCCCATGTCAAAGAACACATGGCACCTGAGTGTCTGGCAAAACTGTTTAGGAAAACCCACTATACTCAGTGATCAACAGAAGCAGGGGTTTTGTATTGAAGGGCTGCATGCTCTCCCCAAATACAAAGCTTTCCCCACATTCACACAGAAAAATGAGAGGAGCCAATCAATCTATGAGATGTCATCCTGTTGTGGTGATTTTGTGAACATCATTGCATGTGATTGTAACAGCCAGAGAGATCTTAAGTCCTGAAGAAAAAGAGATAGAGACAAAGAGCTAAATCACACATTCTCTCTCTCTCTCTCTCTCTCTCTCTCTCTCACGCATACACACACACACACACACACACACACACACACACACACACACACACACACACACACACAAAGAGTCTCTCACACACAAAACACACACACAAACAACATGCAAAAGTCTGTGCTGGTTAACAATACTCCCCCCCCCCCTCCCACCCCCATCCCCTTCTACTCCTAGAACAAGGGCAGTGTTGGACATTTCTGATAACAGACTGCTGTGTTCTTCAACAAACTGCTGAATTTTTATCAGTTCTTGGCAATTTCTTTCTGGTACTGATTTAGCACAAAACTGAATGTTGTTTCAACATGATTAGAACATATTCCTAACAAATGACAGCCTTGAAACTGCCTGTGGCCAATACTATCTTTGTTCATTTCAGCTTGCAATGTGGAGAGAATTCATACTATTTTCCCTTCACTTTTGCAGATGGTTGTGAGAGTTAAATGGCCCAGAGTCATGATTTTTCAGTTAACACTCAGTAAATGGCCCGGAGTCATGATTTTCAGTTAACAACTGAGTAAATGGCCCAGAGTCATGATTTTCAGTTAACAACTGAGTAAATTACCCAGAGTCATGATTTTCAGTTAACAACTGAGTAAATTATCCAGAATCATGATTTTCAGTTAACAACTGAGTCAGTTTCTAAGCTAACTGGAACTCCACAAAATTTTACGATAGTGTCCATAAAACATGGCCCCACATCCATACCAAAAATTGCATTTTTTTTTTTTTAATTTTTTTTTTTTTTTGTCAACAAAGGTGTAAACAGAAAAAAAAAAAACACAACCAACAACAGTATGTATATCTTATGTACAAATAGTACGGGCCCCTGCGGACAGGGGGTGGGGGTCAGGTGAGGGGGGGGGGGGGGGGGGGGGGGGGGGGGCTGCTCCTTGGAATGTGTGGCATGGGTACCACTGAGGTGGCGCAGAAGATGGGACAGAAAAAAAAAGAAAAAAAACCCATAGGTCCTTGGCCGCCCACGAAGTATGGCATGCAAAACTTGAGGCAGTGCATAGCCAGTATTGCTTTCCACTGCTCCACATAGGCTTAGCATAACTGACTCTGACTACTACCTTAAACTATTTACCAATATTTGTGTTAGAGACTAGCCGCCATGGCGAAGTGGTTAGCGTCGCGGACTCACAGCTGGGAGGTCGCGGGTTCGAATCCCATCAGAGTCGTGTGGGTTTTTCTGCCCCGACCGGCTCCTACCCAGAGTTGAGTTTGCTACGGGCTCAGTTGGGAAGACTGGGACCACACAGTCGAGTTTTTCATCCACTTAATGGATGCGTTTCTGAGAGTGTTGCTCAAATTTCCTGACCAACACTGCAGGTGCCTGTATCTCTCGGGCCTGGTTGACGCCGGGATATATTATGAAAGGAAGCGTAGAGTACAGCCCTGTCATGTAGTCTCAGACCGAAATGGAAAATCCGTAGCATCATCTTAATAATCCTCATTCTCATCGATCAGCATTAAAAAAAAAAAAAAAAAAAAAAAAAAAAATGTTTGTGTTAGAGCACATTTTTGCTGAAAAGTATTTTCCGAGGATTATGATTATCAATACTTTTTTAAGAACAGTGTGCACAATATCTACTGACTGTAGGAAAACAAGTTTGCATATGCACACACACACACACACACACACACACACACACACACACACACACACACACCAATTATACATACACATACACACACATATACACATACAACTTGACATGACCAAAAAATGAGGAGAAAAAAAAAGGGGGGGGGGGGGGGGGAACAAAAAAGGATGTGTGTTGTGCTTTTAAGGGGGAGAGAGAGAAAGAAACAGAGAGAGAGAGAGAGGGAGAGAGAGAGAGAGACAGATAGACAGACAGACAGACAGACAAACATGGACAGAGACAGAAAGAGACTGAGACAGAAACAGACATGCAGAGAGAGAGAAATGAGGGAAGGAGGGGGTGGAGAGGGGAAGGATGAGTGGAAGGCGCGGGCAAAATCAAATCAGTAGCCATTACCTCCACAGCGTACTGCTGCACGATGGGAATGTCTGCTTCGTCAATCAGTGCATACTTGGACTGCAACAGCACAAAACACCCACTCACTTTTCAACACAATAAGCACATTTCTCATTTTTCTAACTGTTATCCTTCCATACAATATTGTTATGTCAGCTGTGCCTATACCGATTATATATTTGTAAGCACAATAAGTCATATTGATTTTTTCTTTCTTTCTTTCTGCATACGCAGGCTGATACTCCTGCAGACACTGCCTATACAGGCAGTGGAGTTTTGTGTGTATGACCGTTTTTTTATCCCGCCATTAAGGCAGCCATACTCCATCTTCGGGGAAGGTGCATGCTATGTGTAATGTGTCATCCATACCAACGGCCAAACTGGCCTTCTCCTCCGAAATTTGGTGATGGGATTTTACGTGTGTGCAAGGTGTTGCGCATGCGTTAACACACGGAACCTCGGTTTATAGTCTCATTCGAAGGACTGTATGGGAAACGGAGTCAGAACGAATGTTAACTCCGAGGGAAAAATCCCCCTATACCGAAATTCGAACCCGTAACCCCAGGATCACGAGTCCGGCGCTCTACCAACTGAGCTATTCCGGCCCCCATCTTATTTTCCATTTATACTAGCTTATTTTTGTTTCTGTCTTCTTCAAACATGAGCATCACTTTACATTATTCTTCTGATATTCTAACTGAGATTGATTAAAGAGTTCCAAGCTGTGCACAAAAGCTGTGAATGAATACACCCATGGCACCAAAAACAAAAAAAAAGACACAGGCAGGATTCAGAAACAGAGACGGACACGGATCGGAACATGAGACGAGAGTCCTTTCAGGCTTCTGGCCCAGCTGGCTGATTGTGGAGGGAGCAGATGAAGATAGACCTCTGTCAGGCCTGAGTCCTTTTGCGATTGCGAAGGGAATCAATGGCCTCAGCGGGAAGCCAAAGAGCGTCAAGAGACTGAGGAATGGGTCACTTCTGATTGAGTGCTCATCCAAGCTGCACTCCGAGATGCTGTTAAAATCAACAATGTTAGTGGATCGACCGATCAAAGTGTCTCCACACAAATCTCTGAACTCTTCGAAAGGAGTAATCCGGTGCAGAGATCTGAGAGGAGTGTCGGAGGCTGAAATCAAGTCAGAGCTGGCATCTCAAGGAGTGACCCACGTTCATCGTGTGCTTGTGCGTAAAGGCAATGACAGGATTCCAACTGACACCCTTTTCTTGACCTTCTGCTCTACTTCTCTCCCGGAGTCGATTACGGTGGGCTACCTGAGAGTTTCAGTGTCACTGTACATCCCATCACCTCTGCGCTGTTTCAAGTGCCAGAGGTACGGCCATGTGAGGGATAGATGTACGGAGGAAGAGGTGTGTGGTACCTGCTGCCAGCCAGTCCACCAGGGTGTGTGTGACAGTCCACCACTCTGTGCCAACTGTGGAGGCAAGCACCCATCATCATCGAAGACCTGTCCAAACTGGTTAAAGGAAAAGGAAATTCAGAGAATAAAGACTGAACAGCGAATCCCGTTTTTTGAGGCGAAAAAGATTGCTATGAAAAGTCAACCAACTGCTGGGCTCTCGTTTGCAGCTGCAGTAAAGAAGCCAACAACAGTCAGCATCGGAGTGCAGACGGTGGAGTCCTCGTTTGCCGAGAGAGAGCCAGAAACCAAGTCTGTAGCCTCAGGCAGAACCACTGCATGCGATGAACCCCAGCAGTCGTCGCCTTCAGATACGAGTCAGTCTTCAAAGCCTACTCCCGCCCCCAGACCACCAGGGGGCAAAAGACCTACAGGCACTTCAGAGCGGCAGAGAGTGGAAGTCGTTGAAGTACAAGACAAGACCACCCCCTCAAAATCCTCCAAAGGGCACCCTACAGCTGTCAACAAGGGAGCTGGCGGTTCTGGAGGAAAGACAAGTCGCCACCTAAAAAGAAAACGCCGAACAAAATTGTATCAGATCGAGAGAAAAAAGCGGAGAGAAATTTCAACAGATTTGCAGTTCTCTCGGATCCAGATGATGTTGATATAGAATAAAAGGAAGAATTACGAGATTTATTTCTTTCACACCATATTTCATTTATGATGGACTCATCCACAATGGATTCAATCATACATTGGAATATCAGGGGACTGTCTTCCAATTATGAAGAATTGCAGCTGTTGTGCCGTGAGGCCAGGCCGATGCTAATTGCCCTCCAAGAAACTCTTCTCAAGTCTGACAAAAAAATTTCACTTTCTGGCTACAGTTTTTTAAATCTACCTGCACAGTCTGTTGAACATGGTGCTTCTGGTGGAGTTGCCTGTTCATTCACAACTCTGTTCTGTACAGCCCAGTTGCTCTGCAGACTCCGCTTCAGGCAGTGGCAGCTCGGGTACTCTCCACAAAACAGTTACTGTCTGTAGTTTGTACTTATCTCCAAACATCTGCGTCACCAAACAGGACCTCATTTCACTCTTGGAGCAGCTTCCTCGACCCTTCCTGCTGTTGGGTGATCTGAACGGCCACTCTCCTCTATGGGGAAGTGAGAGATCTTCACCACGGGGTCTGCTTTTAGAGGAAGTGTTTTCGGAGCTTGATCTGTGTGTCTTGAACAGGAAATCACCAACTTACTTTCACTCCGCTAATGGCACCACATCTTGTCTGGATCTTTCTGTCTGTGATCCATCTTTGTTTTTGGATTTGTTTGGGAGGTTGATGAGGACCTGCATGGTAGTGACCACTTTCCTGTGTTGCTTCGGTGTACAAATGCAGAGAGCGAGTCTTTGCCAGAACGCCTCAATTTCAACAAAGCAGATTGGGACCTCTTTGCCACTAAGTTTCTTATGGATCTGGAAGAGGACAAGATCCTGCATATAGTGACGATCCGGCAGGAAGTCTTTCAGATTTCATACTGAATTGCGCAAAGTCAACCATCCAGACATCTTCCAAGAAGCCCGTAATGCCAAAAGTTCCTTGGTTCAATTCTGAGTGCAAAGAAATTAACAAAACCCGTAAAAGAGCTCAACGTAGGGTTTCTTGCAGACCCTCGATGCCCAACGTCCGAGCGCATCAGAAAAACTGAGGGCCAAATCGAAACACACATATATAAGACCAGTAAGCGATTATCTTGGAGACAGTTTTGCTCAAGTCTCACATCCAAAACTTCGAAGAAAAAAAAGTGTGGAAAATCATCAAGAAAATCAAAGGGAAGAACACCTGCCCCACTGTGAACCACCTCAAGTTTTCTGATTCTTAATAACAGAGAAAAAAGCAGTTGCTAATCTGCTTGCTTCAACCATTGAAAAGAATTCCTCCTCTTCTAACAAGTCAGCCAGTTTTGTCAAAAAACAAAGCCCTTAAAGAAAAATCACCTGCAACTTTTCGTCAGACAACGTGGAAGACTACAATCTTCCTTTCACTTTAAATGAATGAAATCCGCCTTACTTTCTTGCAACGATTCCTCTCCGGGTATAGATGAAATCCATTATAAACTTCTGAAACATCTTCCGCAAAAAGGTCTGCACATCCTGCTACATGTATACAACCATGTATGGACTACTGGATTCTTCCCACCATCTTGGCGAAAAGCCCTCATCATTCCTATTCCTAAACCTGGAAAAGATCTCTCCAACCCGTCAAACTACCGTCCAATAGCTTTGACCAGCTGTGTCTGTAAACTGATGGAGAAAATGGTCAACGCTAGACTCATGTGGAAACTTGAAACCGACGGCCTTTTGGCGAAAGAAACAGTGTGGTTTCCGTAAACATCATACTACAGTGGACCATTTGATTCGTCTGGAATCTACGCTTCGGAACGCCTTTCTGAACAAACACCACGCAGTGGCTATTCTTCGACTTGGAGAAAAGCTACGATACCACCTGGAAAGCTGGAATTCTTCATGATCTCCATGATCTTGGTTTTCGGGGTCATCTTCCACTTTTCATTCAAAATTTTTTTTGGCAGACCGACAGTTTCAGGTCCGGGTTGGCACCACTCTCTCTGATGTTCATGAGCAGGAGTTGGGTGTTCCACAAGGGAGCATACTGTCTCCGGCCCTATTCAGCATCAAGATTAACAACATTGTCAAGTCAGTTCAGCAGGGTTCAGACTGCTCATTGTTTGTGGATGATTTTGCTGTCTATGCAACTGGAAGCCTGTACCCGAGTGTCCAGCGCAGGCTCCAGCTTTGTGTGGATAAAATTCATCAATGGGCGGATGAAAACGGCTTTACTTTCTCTCCTACGAAGACACAGTGCATTCACTTCCATAATTTTCGTCAGTTTTTTCAGATCCTGAAATCAAAATAGGGAAATCTCCCATTCCAGCTGTCACAGAGGCCAAATTCCTTGGAGTTATTTTCGACCAAAAACTCAACTTTCTCAGCCATATTAAACACCTCAAAACCTCTTGCCAGAAAGCTCTGAATATTCTGCGGGTCGTAGCACACACTGACTGGGGCGCTGATAAGAAAACTTTGCTGCACCTCTACAGAGCCTTGGTCCGTTCCAAACTGGACTATGGTTGTGCTGTGTACGGCTCTGCCAGACCGTCGTATCTAAAACTCTTGGACCCTATCCACCATCAAGGGCTTCGTCTCTGTCTTGGAGCATTCCGCACCACCCCTGTGTACAGCCTGTACGCAGAGGCAGGTGAACCTCACACTGTCCAACCGCAGGCTGAAACTGTCTTTGAATTACTACGTCAGACTGTTCTCCGAACCTGAAAACCCTGCCTATGACTGTGTCTTTGACCCTCAGTTTCAAAGCAAATTTGACAACAACCCTAACTGTATTCCGCCGTTTGGTCTTCGTATGCAGCCTCACGCACGGAATGCAGGTCTAGACCTAGGAGTTGTGTCCGATTTTTTCAAAGTTCCGGATCCAACCTCCGTGGACCTTTTTCACACCAGAGATTCGTTTTGATCTTGCAGCTTTTCGCAAAGAGTCCACCAGCTCTCTAGCATACAAGGCTTTGTATGCTGACCTCTGTTCGAAATTCTCATCCTATCAGAAAATTTTCACTGACGGTTCCAAGTCTGAAGATGGAGTGGCCTGTGCAGCCTACTGCCCTGGTGCTCCTTCTCAAATACTGTTAGAACATATTCCTTCAGACGCTTCTGCTTACTCTGCTGAAGTTACAGCTCTGGTTCTGGCACTACGGATAATCTCCCAATCTACGAAGAGGGACTTTCTGGTTTTGTCGGATTCACTGTCAGCTTTGGAGGCCATAGCTGGCCGCAACCTTCAGCACCCCGAACTTTTACACTTTTTTGAACTTTTTACCAAGTTGACAGCGGAGGGTTACAACATTCTTCTGGCTTGGGTTCCTGGTCATGTCGGCATCGGGGGAACGAAATGGTGGATCGTTTGGCCAAGAATGCCGTACGAGAGAAAACTGTCAAAACACACCTATCCCCTGCTCAGATTTGAAACCCAAAATTAACGATTATGTAAAAGACCTCTGGCAGGAGGATTGGAATACACAGACGGATAACAAACTCTTTCAGATCCGTCCAAACCTAAAGGAGTTCCTCCCCCATCTTCGTCTGGTGGTCGTAAAGAAGACAGTTCTGTGCCGGCTGCACACCGGCCATTCGTATTTTACCCATTCCTACCTTTTAAAGAGTGAAGAAGCTCCTTGGTGCATTCCGTGTCATGTGCCACTCACAATGAAAACATATTCTTTTAGAGTGTTGGGATTTGCACGATGTGAGACACAAACATTTTACAGCAGATTCCATGAAAACCTTGTTCAGAGATGTTCCGCCTGACGCGATCTTTGAGTTTTTTTCAGACGATGTCTTTAAAGAATTGTGTGGATGAATGACCTGTGAGTTGATTTTAACGTGGTGACAGCCCTGATATGGCCCTTTGCGGTCGGCTGGGCTATAAGCAACATTATCTTATCTTATCTTATCTGTCTTCTTCAAACATGAGCATCACTTTACATTATTCTTCTGATATTCTAACTGAGATTGATTAAAGAGTTCCAAGCTGTGCACAAAAGCTGTTGCATGACTGTACTGAATCAAAACACTCAGACAGGCACAGACACACTCCCAAACACATAATATAAAGGAACAGGGAAAGACTGACACACATCCAAGAACAGACATGACAGAGAGAAGAGGTATGGAACAGGTCTCCTCTGTGTGTGTGTGTGTGTGTGTGTGTGTGTGTGTGTGTGTGTGTGTGTGTGTGTGTGTGTGTGTGTGTGTGTGTAAGAGAGGGAGGGAGGGAGAGAGAGAGAGAGAGAGAGAGAGAGAGAGAGAGAGAGGGAGAGAAAGACGACAGAAAGAGATAGAGTGAACACACACATGTATATCAGTCTTGTTCATTTGCAATACATCTCTACCCCCCCCCCCCCCCCCCCCCCCCCCCCCCCCCTCTGCTCTCATTGCAATCAATTCTCCGTTTCTGCCTCAATCCATCCCAGCTGTTCCCAGCTGTTAGGTTACACGGCGCTTTCTCTCCACGTCCACACATGACCTAAGTATTCCACACATGACCTAAGTATCCGCTATACTGAACGATCAAGTGAAGAAGAAATATGAATGACAGACACACAACATCCTTTCTCTGTGAGAAAAAAAAAAACAACAACAAACAAATGTGAAATAAAAGATAAGTGGAGCTGGGAGGGACACGTATGAGTGGAGTATGGGCAGTGGGTAAGGGGTGGGCAGGAGAGGTGCACATGAAGAGAGTTTAAAACTATCAAACCCTTCGTAGACAGAAAACACAGAGAAACCCCTGGCTAAAGTCTCAGACAACGGAGTCCACAGTTGGGCATGTTGAATTCGAGTCCCCCCCTGGCAAGCAATGTACGATTTTTGCTGCCCATCCTCACATGCTATCACCTCAGTGCTTTGAATGTCATGTAAGACAGCCTCCCTCCCTCATCTGTCCTTAGATGACTGTCCCCGCTCAGCCCATACCACCTTTGATGGGGGCGGACTTTAAACCTGAGACTGAAGGAACCGCATTTTCCTGTCTTGAGGAGACAGCCTCTAGTAGTTTTCGTGGGGGTTGACTTCAGGACAAGATTTGGTGGCAATAACTGCCCTGGTAACAATTGTACACCCACCATATTTGACAGATAGACCATGTCATCAGCAAGACCAGCAATGGTATATGCCTATCATGTTTGACAGATAGACCATGTCACCAGCATCACCAGCTATGGTGATCATTATCTACTCATCATGTTTGACAGATAGACCCTGTCACCAGCTATGGTGATCATTATCTACTCATCATGTTTGATAGATATACCATGTCACCAGCTGTTTCGAACTTATGGCTTTCAACTGCACACACAAATGTTTTAATCATTTAACCATACAAGGATAGGCTGCATGCTACTGTTAACAAACTACACTATACCAATATTAACTAACTTTACCAATTATCATTAACAAAAAAAAAAGGTACACTCAAACACACTATATTCTACCAATAACAAATACGCCACATTATACCAACCAACATTCTCCTTATGCCAAACATGCTTCTAAGCAATGACAGAAATGCAAACCCTACATTCCACCAATGATGCATGCACTACATCTTAGCTAACAATACATTCTGACCAACAACAGGCAATTAAATTTCATCGACGAGAGACTGTTTTATACCATTAACAAACTGCACTGCACACATATATCAGAAAACAACGTCATGCCACTGACAACAAAACAACAGACGACAACGTTTTACCATTAACAGACAAGCTTGCAGTCTAAATAACATACAACACTGTACCGACAGCTGACACACTACACGTTTCTGCTTTTTTTCCCCCTTGCAGCTCTCACTGCTGATGCTTACCATTTGCCCTGAGGTCAGTTGAGGGGGGGGGGGGGGGGGGGGGGGGGGGGTAAGGTGTGGGAGGTGGGGAGGTAGGGAGGTGGGGGTGGGGGGTGGGGGGGGCTGGTGGGGAATCGAGACTGAGGCGGAGACTGACTGCCAGCATGTGCTTCATCCAACACTCCCTGACAAGTAAAGGGCCTGGCCAGACATTAAATGAGAGAGAGAGAGAGAGAGAGAGAGAGAGAGAGAGATAGAGATAGATAGGTTGTGTGTGTGTGGGGGTGTGGTATGGGGGGTGGGGGGTGGGGTGGGCACCGTGGGGATCAGTTCAGCTTGTGACTTATTGAACATGCACGGCTCCCCCATCTAGATAGCGGCCAACCCAGAAGAGCCTCGATGGCGAGCGCAGGAAGAGAGGTATGTATAGAGTGACGGATCAGCCATTTCCGGTTTGATGTTCCGAGTGCCTGGCGCGCTCGCGCGCACGCGCGTACTGAGAGAGAGAGAGAGAGAGAGAGAGAGAGAGAGAGAGAGCGTTAATGCGGTGTGTGTGTGTGTGTGCGCGCGCGCGCGCGCGTGCGTGCGTGCGTGCGTGTTGTGTGTGTGTGGTGTGTGTGTGTGTGTGATGGAAACAAAGAATCCACAAAGAACGTTGATCGAACAGGAGAAATATCTATTTATGGTGTACTGGAAAGAGCTGAGGATGTTTTGCCCTTCATCATGCACCTAATGTTCCATACAAACAAAACAGAGAGAGGCGATGTGGAAAGGCAGCACAGGCTACCCCCCACCCCATACTCTCCAGGGTGACACACTTCAGGCCAGTCCTTGTTGACAACCCCCCCCCCCCCCCCCCACCCCCCCCCGCCCAATCTCATCCCACCCTCCAGTCGGACAGTCTAGAGGTACCTTCTGTCCTGACGAGTGCTCACCCCCCCCCCCCCCCCCCCCCCCCCCATCTCCCGGATCCTCCTTTGGGGATGGGTGGTGGGTGGGTGCTGCAATCGATTAAAAAACAAAAAAAAACAATAACAAAACAAAAGTTGAAAATGTAAAGCTGACAGTTTGTTAAATAAACCATGCTTTTCTGATAAATAACAGAATACACCAAACGAATACTTGCCTTCTGCGCTTTAGCTTGAGGAAGGTTTGAAATAAACCGACAATTTGCAATTACAGTGCTGGTTGCTTTTTAATATTCCAAAAGAATTACTGCTGACTCGGAAGTTCCTTTAGTATCCAGCTTCTGCTGATCGTACGTCGTTTTTGCGGCTTGATAAATCAATAAATTAGTACGAAGAACAAAACTGAAATGCTATTACCATTCAAATATTAAGTATTATACAGGAAAAAAAGTGAACTGTCATTATCGATTCAAATACCACTTCCAGCTGGGGATAGGTGGCGGTGTGGGTGCGAGTGTATGTGTGCAAGGGGGGGGGGGGGGGGGGGGGGGGGGCGGAGTAAGAGGAAAAGCGGGACTGGAGCCGAGAATGGAAGTGTTGTTTTTACGTTGTCCTACTTCAGCCACTGCATTATGCAGTTCCATCATCATGCACGGAGAGAGAGAGAGAGAGAGAGAGAGAGAGAGAGAGAGAGAGAGAGAGAGAGAGAGACAGACAGACAGACAGACAGACAGAGACAGACAGGTAGACAGACACACAGACAGAGACAGTGAAATCAATAACAGAGACAGCAGAATGGTGAGGGAGGGGTAGGGGAGGGAAGCTGGTATGGGGTGGGGGAGGGAGGGAGTGGAGGGCGGGGGGGGGGGGGGGGGGGGGGGGGAGGGCGGGGGGGGGGGCGGCGAGGGGAGGAGAGACTGGCTGGCAGCAGGTGTTCAGAGGATGATAGGAGAGCGGAAGCAACAGAAGGGGGAAGAAGGGTGGGGGCCAGAAGTGAAGGACGGAGGAGTATGGTCGCTGATCAGCTTCAAAAGGCAGCAAAGCCTGTTCAACAGTGGAATCAATAACGACGGTAAAGAACAAACACTTGCATTAGCCAACTCGATGCGCGGTCCACTCACCATTCCATTCACAGAAACAAAACGCGCATAACAAACCCACTTCCTCCACCTTCGCCCCGAACCACAGCACGGCGTAGGCTCTCAAACACCACCCACACCTTTTCACCCAACACTTTGCAACAATACAGATCGGGGGGAATGCTTGTTGACACAGGTATCACAGATGTCTCTTAATGCTATTTTAAAATTCCGACAGAGATGGGATTCTAAACACACTAGTTCCAGACATGTGCTAAAAAAAAAAACAATAAAAAACAACAACAACAAAAAAAAAACAACAAAAAAAAACAACCCCACTGTTCTCCCATTGTCTTCATTTTGCGTCTGGAAAGTCTCGAGCGTTGTTGTTGTTGTATTGAAACTGGGAGAACGAAATGAACAGGTAGAAGAATACGAGCTGGACAGGGCAGACAACTAATAAGGTGGACGTGACCCACTGAAATGGCAGAAAGGAAAAACTGCTGTCTTGTGCCTGCATTTAAAATTTGACATGGAGCCAGCAGAGGGCCATCCATGTTGGTGTTGCAGGTTTCCTATGTCCTTCTCTTCTTTTTTTTTTTCTTTCAATGTGCGTCTTTCCACGCTGGTTTCCAATTCTGAGCAAACAGTCAATGAGCTCTATTGGCAGACCGATGGAAACAGAGACGCGGTAATCTGACATGGATGTTGTTCAGTCACAGATCATGCACAACGACGCATTACAGGGGCAAAAATGATTTAACAGATGCAACGTTCAAGGGGGGAAAAAAAAAAAAAGAGCGATAAACACTGCTAATGATTATGCTCTTGGACTGAGAGTTTGATCCCCTTCGATATACAGATACTAAACTTATGTTGGTTTAAAAAGGCAATGTCGTTACCAAATATATTTGCAAGATCAACGGCAGCCACTCTGATCCAAAACAGAGAGCCAACAGACATCAGTTCAGTTTGTTACTGTTCACCCACAACAAATTTACGTCACTGATACATGGCTGAATATCTCTTTTTGCAAAACAACAATTTTCAGGTCAAGCTCTCTTAGCTCAGTGTCATCTGCATATTTGCTGAAACCACATTTGTGTATGGATGTTATGTCTGACTGTGGCTGTGTGTACAGGGTTAAAAAAAAAAGTCCTAGTTTACTGATCCTTGAGGCATACCACTCACAAAGGGACACACTATAAGCATTAGCTTGCTGATGTTTAAATTTTCAGATTTTTGTAAAGCGACGTGATTGTAAAGTGTAAAATAAATGTGCTTAAACCAAAGGGAAATGGGGCATTCCGAATCTGACCACAGTGACTGACTGGCAAAGTCTCGCTTACACTAAGAGAAAGAGCAAACGACGGGGTCACGTGTGCCGTGTGAGTCCAATCACTAAGCATGATGAGAACGACTGGAAGGAAGTACTTCGAGTTCTAAAAGTTGTCTTTAATCTGCTCTGCAAAACGGAATTTACCAAGTGAACTGAATGCGGCTCTGAGGTCTAGGGGAAACTAAGGGAGACAAACTGTAGTTGTCGTCGTCGAGAAAACAGTGTTCTTTACGCATCCAACAATAATTATCAGTGTAAGATAGATGTAATGAGAGGTGAAATCCGTAGTTTTTACTCACGAAAGCGATCGTTTTCATGACAAAAGCCGCGAGCACAAAGTCAACATTTTCAGTTGGTCTGAATTCCTTTTCGGAAAATGACAGA